>JARUPZ010000038.1:2246885-2307938 GCA_031213475.1 Nereocystis luetkeana
GTAAATAGGACTAAATATTGTCATCACGGGGGATCACAGTAAATAGGACCTACGATACACACAAAAACCTACCAGTATGTATTAGACGTTCGATTCACGTCGGAATGGAGCATGTCTACCTTGTACAGCACGACATATTTATCGGAGCGGCAGCAGCCAAAGATGCATATCGTGAACTGCTGTTTGCCGTACGCAACTGTTCGCTTTTGCTCCTTCGTTTACTTTTGTCGTGTGCAAACCCAGGGTGCAGAGAGAGCACGGGACCGAGCCGTTTAAACACACACACACCCGGAGAGGACGACTGCTCTTGCGCCTTTTTTTTTTCCAATATCATTAACTTTAAAAATAGCTCTCTCCCCGCACACCAAAGAGCGCAGGCCCACGCCAAAACGACGATCTAGAACTGGGCGGTCCGGACAAAAAAAAAAAACTACCACCGCGTTTGGGCCTCACCTCGAGTGCGCGGTGCACGTCGCTATTCAACATGACCCGCCTGTGGCTTCAGCGGGGAAGGGGGGGGGGGGGGGGGGGGGGGGGGGGAAGAGTAGAAAACAAACGTGATTGATCTACCAAGCATCGGTCTCCCCCCGAAGCAGAGCCCGGGATGCTGAGGTACGTGAAGGGGTGTACCCTCTAGGCCCCCCCCCGGCACGAAGCTCGCCTGATATTCTCCGGGAGCTCCACGCTTCACCCAATCTATGTTTTTTTTTTTCGTCTCATAGACAAAACAAAACGATGAACAATATCACGGCCGAAAGGCACTTCGTACAGCAGTAGCGAAACAAAACGCGCAATCGTGAGACGAAAATGCGCAATGGTGATACCGGGTAGCTGGCAGTAGCTCTTGGCTGCGGTCGTGAATATTTTCAGCGAAAACGTTCGTTATGTATCATGCTTACTGTAGTATACTCCTGTCGTAACTACCACTGTGAGCGTTTGTATATTGATATAAAGTCCAAAACAGTCGTCGGGTAGGGTCGGGTCGGTTCGGTTCGGTTCGGTTCGGTTCGGTTCGGTTCGGTTCGGTTCGGGTCGGTTCGGTTCGGGTCGGGTCGGGTCGGGTCTGGCCTGATCGGGTCTGGTCGGGTCGGGTCGGGTCGGGTCGGGTCGGGTCGGGTCGGGTCGGGTCGGGTCGGGTCGGGTCGGGTCGGGTCGGGTCGGGTCGGGTCGGGTCGGGTCGGGTCGGGTCGGGTCGGGTCGGGTCGGGTCAGGAGATAAAAAAAAAAATCGCACGGGTCGGGTCAGGCCACCGTGACCCGACCCGACCCGACCCCACGCGACCCGCGAGGTTACACCCGACCCGTGAACAGCCCCGGTTTAATAACACCCGCGGTCGCGTCTACTCCAACTTTCCGCTCGCGCTAAACCACCGAGGGGGGGGCGTTAGGCCCCACCTTGTGCTATGCGTTCATATGAAATTGACGAATGACGGATAGGATAAGTGTGAGGTTCGGGCTTGTTGGGTCGAACAGCGTCATACGTCGACATCTGCATCGCTAAAATCAGCGACAAGCAGATGCTTGCGTAAGATTGGGAGCACATCGCGTCATCCATCATACAACGGCCACCGCGGGTGCGTAGATGGAGCGCCGATTGCCAACCTCTTCTCCAGTACAGCAAGAAAATAATGTTTGTATTTCGTAGGAACATTTTTCGTTCATCGCAAAAACACTATACTAACCCCCCCTCCTTGAGGGCAAGGTGGACCAACGGCTAGCGGCCAAGGTACGCGAAGCGTCGTCCAAACAAATAAGCCCCCCCCCCCCCCCGGCGTCCACCCCCCCCCCCCCCCCCCCCCCGTGACTGACAACCGCTGGTGGTAAAATTACGGGGGACGACTTCCAAACGAGGAAGTCCCCCCGGCCACACCAGAAACGAAAAAAAAAAAAAAACGGTTCGACTTTGTCATCCATTCGCAGGAAAACGCCGCCTCACAAGCGGTTCTCAGTAGTAGAATACAGCTCACACTTCATACGACTCGCCGACCACCTCACGGCGCTTCGCGGTTGGTGCGAGCAATTTTCTGCCTGGTTGGTAAAAATCCGACGTGCTCCGTCCCGGCCTCGTAGGGATGCGAGGGTCTATGGCCATACGATGCGAGGGTCTATGGGTCTATGGTTATATGACTATGGCCATGCATGACATGAGTACGCCCCCACCCCGCCCCATCCCTGCCCTCCCCACCTCCCCTCCTTCACGTTCCGCCCTCCTCCCAACAAGATTTTTTGCCCGTCTTCCATCGCTCGTCCAAGACAGGCAACGTGCACTCGAAAGTCGGCTTCCCGAGTTTTTTGTTCACCAAGTTGTGCTGCCGGCATGTCCACAGCGACAGCGCCAACCGCGATCCCACCCTGAGAAGAGAGCACGCACGCAAGCAACAAGCAACAAGCACGCACGCAAGCAACGAGCACGCACGCAAGCACGCACGCACGCAAGCACGCACGCACGCACGCACGCACGCACGCACGCACGCACGCACGCACGCGAGAAGGCACCGAAACAAAAGAACAAGTACGCGAGATAAGCACGCAACTAAAAAACAAGACACGCGAGAAAAGCACGCCAACAATAGCCAGCACGAGAGAAAAAACACGAGAACAACAACAAAAAAACAAGAAAAAAAAAAACGAGACAGCACGCGAAGGAAAACATCAAGAACGCGAGAAAATAACGCAAACCAAAAACCAAGGACGCAAGAGCGCGAGATGAGCACGCAAACAAGAACCGATAACGCGAAAGAGAGGCACGCAACCAAAAAGCTAAGCACACGAGACAACCATGAAAAAAAAAAACATAAAGAACGAGAGAAAAAAACACACGCACAAGAATCGAGATTCAGGCGCAACCAAGGGTGGGACGTTGTCAAGACAACAAATTTCAACCGAGATACGACGTGCACATAGAAACTCAAGTACATTTTCACGGTTCCGGAGTTCGCGGCGGAACGCGCGGGTAAAACGTGCTCCGGAGCACACACGGGAGCTGCTGACTGCCGCAGCTCGAGGATTGGTACCAACCACAACAGTCGTTAGTAGCCATCTACTCAGTGTTAGGTAATACAGCATGTCATCTGATATCATAAAGGTAGACGTGGCGTGATAAGTGGCAGGTGGAATAGCAGCAGCTTGTGGCCTCAGGTCAACGCTGTTTCGTTAAATACCAAGCACGTACGTGCTTGGCTGGACTGTCAGGTTCAAGACTTTATTTAGGAGGAACCTCAAGAACTCACGTGGATTTCAGGGTCATAGACTTCGTTTCTATGACGGGGTCTTCAGTTTTTTCGTTTCAGGGCTGCCTATTTTCTTTCTTGTTTTTGTTGTGGATAATCTCACGCCCCCCCCCCCCCCCCAGCTCTCTTGATCACGCCTCGTGTTTTTATTCTTGGGCAACAACAATCAGCAATGGTCCCGGCTCACCAGCGCAACATCCTTCTATCTATTATCTATTTACAACATAATCTGAAACGTAAGCTTAGCTCACAAGGCTTCACCTAACAAAGCGCCTCAGGCGTTTGCCTTCTCAGACTATACTTTGCTGGTCATCAGCAATCAGCTCCCCTCTTTTTGCATACGCCGATACCCGCTTCGATGTACTTCTTTCTTCTCTCTTTCAGCGGTATATGGGTTGATGGCGTGTATACGTGGTGCTTGTCCTATCCATTTCCTATGGCATGGCATTCCATTGTCTACCCCCCTTGATGCATTACAATGTAGTATCTCTGGGTGGTAATGTCGTGGCCACATAGCTTGTATCTCGCTATAGGAATTGTAGAACCAGCACGGAAAAAGGGCGTGCTGGATGTCGACGGGTAGGCGCCACGGTTTCATGAGAACAACACAGGCGCAAGCCACCAGCGAATAGGTGGATAACGCCCATCGCGCAAACCCCGAGAATGTTGCTTCGTCGAAAGCGCGACTAAAACGTGAGCGAAGGACGGTATCATACGAGTAACGGACGATGTGTATATAGGGTCCTACACACATAGGAGTTCTTCAACACAACTGCTGCATTGCCGCTGCATTGCCGCTGCTGCTGCTGCTGCTGCTGCTACCGCTGCTGCTGCTGCTGCCGCTGCTGCTGCTGCTGCTGCCGCTGCTGCTGCTGCCGCTGCTGCTGCTGCTGCTGCCGCAGTTGGGGCTGCTGAAACCGTACGAGAAACCACGAACGACGGCACTGCGTTGAGATTGTGTCGTTATCTACTCGCTGCGTTCCGACGTGGCGACGATAAACATATGCGTACCTGGTACCAGGACATGAAGAAACACTCAAGAGTATCCGCTGTACCACGACCAATTCCCCAGCAGGACGACTGCGGCACGGCTGTACGACGGGAGCTGTGCTAAGCGTAACCCCATGACAAGAGCGTGGATCGAAAGGCTCGGGTCCCGACCGACAGCTGTACGAAACAACCAACCCCGACGAGCGACTGCGGTACCGCTTGTCGTGGGAGTTCTGCAGCGTAACCCACGACGACCTGTGCATCGCGAGGTCTCAGGACCCCGAGAAAAGCTACGACAACAACTCCTCGAACACGAGCCGCTGTAGTTGGCAGCTCTGCCGGGCGTAACCCGCGAGAAAGACTGTGCATCAAAAGTCTCCGGGCCCTGGAGCACGCTACGACATCGGCTCCGTCACGAGCGCTGCGCTGCTGCAATCGAGAGCTCGGCTGGGAGAAACTCAAGACCACGCGTCTGCAGCAGTAGTTTCGCGGTTTGTTTTTTTATTACTTCCACCGCTGTTCCACGGCTGTGGGCATCCAACACCGTTCTGCGAAGTGCTATACACGACTACCTACCAAGATGGCAGACTTCCACCAACAAAAAAGGCAACCCCATCAACGCCGTAACGGGACTAAGGACGTTCGACGACAGGGAGCCGCGGTCCTTCCGAGGCTGGCGTAAGAACCTAGCGGTGGTTCCCGCTTCAACGCGCTGAGGCATCGCGAGTCTGCTCGAAGCGAGAAACAAAAGAACAGGACCGACCGAGGCAAACGGCCGGGCCGGGAAATCCTCCTACGCTTCCTTTGGCGCATGGGGCGCAGGCCACCTTGAAAACAAAAAAAATAACCCTGGAATCCTCACGGCGGCGAATGAAGACCTCCACGTCACTCGGTTTTTGCTGACAAGAGAGCCCGGTTTCCCTCCTGGCGATCAAGCACGAAGAAGAGTCTGAAACCGGTGGGAACGGGCGGGAGGCCCTACAGGAGGTGGTCGCCAAAACACAACCAAGGTCACGCGCGAGGTCGTCCGCGCTCTCTACCCGCGAGCGGCTCGTCAGCTCCAGCACGAAGCTCGGCCGCGCTTTCTATACCTTCGATCGGCTGGTCAGCTCCAAGCACGAAGCCCGGCCGAGACCCTGACGGCTTCCTCGTGGAGAAGACTCTCGTGCGCTCGGAGTTCGCGCGAAAATGGGGAAAAGCCCATATTCGACTTCATGTTCAAGAAAAAACCGTGTTCAAGAGTTCTCCCTGCAGCAAAGCGCATGTTGTACCGGGACCCCTCACCCTTCACCATCGACCAAACGCAGAGCACAACGCGCCACCCGAACCTCGACGGCCCGCCACTCGACGGAGGCACGGATGGGAAGATCGATGGCCGTGGTGGGCGTAGCCACGACAGCGGAAACATCGACCTGCCGCAGCAGTGGCAAAGGAGGGCCTACACGCTTGCAACAGCTGACAAAACGAGGAACAAAAAAATAAGAAAGGACGGCGGAACAAAAACCCGCCGGGGCTCACGACCAAAAAAGTAGAACGAACAGAAATATTTCGCCGGACAATAATGGTGCTCCGTCCGTCCATAAGGCCACCTCTCACAGCGTCACGGGCTGGCCACGAGCAGCAGCGCGCCACGCCCAAAGCGCGGCGGCGCCCACTTCGCCCCAGTACCGAGCGCTGGTTCCCCCCCCCCCCCGATAAACAACGACGAAAAACCGTCCGTCAACTGTCGATGACGACTTCGACAAGGGACTCTCGTGTTCTCGGGACTGGTTGCCTCCTCAACACGGTCAGCGCACGTGTTAGGGAACATTTGTTCAACACAAACACCCGATTATTGTCAGCAGCACTCTGGTGCACAAGCTTACACAAATTTCGGCCATTGAAAAGGTTACGGCTGCCTCAAGTTTCGAGCTATGCTGAAGTCGAGCCAATTTTTTTTTTTGTCAATTCCGTAACTATCGAGTGGTATCGCCTACTCCACTGTACCAATAGATTCACACCTCATACAGATGATGATCTACCTATCTGTGTACAGATAGATTGTCTAGATCCTGCCGTGCCGTTGTGAGATGCTGTGCAAATCGGCATGGTACAGGCCCAACTCATGAAAATTGTACTGCAGCAGGTCACGGCAGATTAGACGGCTCCCACGCGGCAACATGAGCTGCAGTAGATCATACAGATCATGCAGATCAGCGGTACATCTTTCCTGAATGATCTAGATCATGGAAGTGGGAATCGATCATAACCGTCCGACGTGTGAATTGTACCCTCCGTATCTGCCTCCCATTATCTTGCTTACTCTGGCGGATGCTTGTGGATTTCTTTGTCGAAGTCCTTGCGGCAGTAGGTGCACGGGTATAAAGCAGCCAGGCTGGCGAAGAGCGCCTTCGCGTGGTCTTGAGTGCCCTTCGAAGGCTTCTCCGGGTAGTGCGCCGCGGTTGTGTGCATCTGGCAAACGCATCGTGTCGACGAAATGGCCCACACCACAAAAAGCAAAAACAATAGGGCAGAGAAAAACAAAAGCGGCAAGGCGAGAGAACAAAACGCGAAACATATCGAGGGGACGGAGCGGAGGGGGGCATGGGGGGGGGGGGGGGT
This sequence comes from Nereocystis luetkeana, assembly GCA_031213475.1. Lineage (NCBI taxonomy): Eukaryota > Phaeophyceae > Laminariales > Laminariaceae > Nereocystis > Nereocystis luetkeana. Next base: position 2,253,706 of record JARUPZ010000038.1, read on the forward strand.
GCTCATCGTGTAAGCTGCGCATCTACTGTTATATTATAACGCGCTGAGTCTTTCACTCGCGAACACTACATCAACCACTGCTATGATAGCACGCCCGCAGTCCGACTGAAACAACACGATCGGTACGTATGAAGCGCTTCGATTAAAATACCGCACCGACATCTCAACTCGCAGCCACCATCCTTACGCATCGAGGAATCCTAGGAATACCCAGAACGATACAAAAACACAAAGCAGTAACACCGCTTGTTCCGAGGACACCGATTGGCCCAAAGTATGCATGGAAAAATTCTTTTTCCGATCAGCACCAACTCGCACGTCCCCGGCGACCCCGGCGACGGGGTACCACCGCAACTGCGGGCGACACTGCAACCTCGACCTTGGTCCGAAAGTACAGGTTCACGCATGACCTTTTAGGGAATCAAGAAACACGCCACCCTTACACGGCCTGCTCCCTCCCCCACTCCAAGGCAAGCCAACTACGTGCATGCATGAGTGGGGGGGGGGGGGGGGCGCAAGCGAGCCTAATCCCCCCCCCCCCAAAAAAAAAAAGAAGTCAGTCCACCGTGAAACAAGGAGAAACCGCACCCAGCGCTTCGAGGTGCGTCTCGGTAAGGACTTGCTGCTTTTCCGTCGTTAACATGGGCGTGAGATATAACCAGAAAGCAGTCATCATGTGAGACAACATATCGATTCCACGCCTGTACGGGTGAACGCCGGGGAGGGTAGCCGACCACGATAACGAGCAGCACGAAGCAAAATCCAAGAAAATGTCGGAAAGGCGCCAAGAGTCCACGACGACTTCCCGGCGAGCACGGGGCGCAGAACCCGGCATCACCCGCAACGGAGCGCCAGCGCGACACAGACCGAAGCCCCTCTATTTTCCCCACGGCCCCGAGAGCCGCCGAGCGCAAGAACACCGTAGGTTCTCACGGAGAGGGGGGGGCTATTGTCGCCGCCTATTCGTTCTTGTTCGCGATCTCGACGTCGACCGGACATTAGACAACGCCACAGCTACGTTTTCTGCAACGCGCCCGGAACATCGGACAACGCCACAGCAGTAGTGCTTTTCCCACCGCGCCCCGACATTGGACACTACGGCAAGCTACATTTTTGTTTGCACCGCGTCCGGCACCGAGTAAGGGCGTGCAGCCACCGGCACCACCGACAGCATCGTCGTCCTCCGTCAACATCAAGCAGAAAGGTTTCACCGATGGTCCGACACCACCGGCAGGGAGTCATTTACCCGCGCGAGGGAGAATCACCACCGACCCCGCCGCGCTCGCTGGCTGGCTCCGCGGACAGAATGACACCTATCCCCAAGGGTCACCCCGGCAATGGAAAGGGCAAAACACATCAATCCCCAAAAACAACAAAAAACAGCAACAACAAAAACGACAGCACTAAAAGCAACGACCACAAAACCACCACCGCCAACACCGACAGCACCAGCAGCACCACCAACACCGAAACCACCACCATCACCACCACCACCACCACCACCACCACCACCACCACCACCACCACCACCATCACCACCACCACCACAAGCAGCAAGAGCAACACCGCCAAACAATCTATCCTCCTAGGCGTACTCACCAATCCCCACGTGGCGGCGCCGAGCTCCCCCTTATCGAGGGGACACCCCTCATCGCCAGCAGTGGCGGCAGCCGCCGCCGCCGCCGCCGCCGCCGCCGCCGCCGCACCAGCAGCCGCACCAGCAGCAGCAGCAGCGGCGGGTACTACGCCCTCTTCCTCCCCTTCCTCGTTCGCGGCAGCGGCGCGACTGGCCGCCTCCCGCTTGGCATCGTCTGCGCGCTTTTTCCGGCCCAGCACTCTTCCCTTCTTGAGCATGTCCGAGACATCTTTGCACGCTGGGTTCTGGAACAAAAAAAAAGGACACGCTGGGTGAGGTGGGGGCTGTTTCTGCTGCGGGTCGAGTGGAGAAAGCGTGGCGGCGGCGGCGGCGGCGGCGGCGGTAGCGCGGGGAACAACAGCATATACCTGGTAGGTATCATACAGCGACACAGGTACACCAGGCAAAGCAGAGTTATCAGAAGCGAAGGGCCAAACGTGACAGCACACAGGAACAACGGATGCAGAACAAGTCCTTAGGACGGTGCCTGAACGCGAACCTGTGGTATGACATGTACCCGGTACCAGGTATCCCGGTTCCTGGTGCGTACAGTAGGCTGTATACCCGGTGTGGAGGAATGGGGCACAAAAATATAAAACAGAATCTGCTCCGGGGCGAAGCCGAGCGTTTTGGTGCAGGCAGATCCAATTTATGGGAAAAAAAAACGCCCGAACTTTCTCCGACGAAATGGGGCTCTATAGATACTGGTAATCGAACTTTAAACTTGCTTTTTTTTTTCAAGAGAAGTCGTGCAATTTTGTCTCCCCGAATTCGTAAAATGAAGGATTCTCCCCCACGCCCACAACCACGTCATCGTATGGACGATAAGTGTATAAGAAGAATAATCTTGTAACCATAGGCGGCTCCATTTCAAAACGTCTAGAAGCTACGTAATGCTGAAAAAGCGCTCTATTAAAATACGTTGGTTCATTAAAGGATACACCACCGAGGTACACATGAACTGTTAGGCTCAACGACTACTGAAAAAGCGCTCTACTTAAATACGTTCGTTCATAAAGGTAAACATGAACTGTTTTTATCCTGTATAGACGAGTAGAGACCTGCTACCGACTGTTGGCTGATTTTGTGTATTCCTTACACCAAGCGAAAGCGCTGCCGGTCGTGATGGGCGCTTCGGGTGCTTCTCACATACCGAAGCAAGCAACGACCACGTTACCATCGCAAGCGGAGACAGCGGCAATGCTTGTCAAGTTATCTGGGAAAGCCCAAGCCTCTACGAACTGCTACTGCTTGTGATGCAGGACCATACAGGAGACCTTTTAATAAGAAAATCCTACGGCTGTACGACGTAAGAAACAGGAATGCTGGTTCATGCTGTGTTTATTTGTCTAGAGAATAGTGCATTCTAAACCAAATTATTTACGACGGCTGCGGATATATATTTTTTCCTACTTCTATGTATCTAATCTTGGCCGTTTCTTAAGTGCTCATTTCTTAGTTGCGATCATCATTCTGGACGGAACGTGTAAGGACCATTGGGATATATAAATACGAACACCAAACGGTCTTTACATATCCGCCAGAGTGTAGCGAACGCCCAGGTATCTCGTGCATATCGTTCATAGCTGTCGTGCGAAATCATACGATCTAAGCAGCAGTCGCCTTTTATACGGCATACTTGGTACCTGGTAGGTGGTAGGTAGCGGACTCGTCGCTTTCAAACCTGAGATAATTTGTAGGCAACTCTAAAAAACCTACGCACCCCGCAAGACCGCGCGATCGAATCATCACCGCTATCGCCACCAATAGCATCACACCAAGCTTGCAAAGATGACTTGGGAGAAAATTTTGATCTCGCAGCTTCGTTTTGTTTCAAAATTTCATTTACAAGAGCAGTGAGCACGCACGACAGCGTTGGTGGGACGCCTCAAGCAGTGATTAAGGGAGCACCGCGCCCGGAGCAAACAACTCAAAACGAGATAAGATGCCAACACGGATCAGGACCGAAAAATAAATAAATAAATAAAATAGGACGCCTATGTGTCACCGTACCTCTCGAATTGCATATATGCAAACGTACCAAATTGACTTTTTTTCGCACATCGGCCACGATTTCTCTCAAGCCCAGGAGTCTTTTTCTCGCGCCCTTGGTTGCGTGGCACGCAGGGTGCCCCGCGCGTACACCGCGGTGCAAGTATGGGTACCGGCCGGGTCCCGTGGCGCGTGCTCTGGGCGTCCAAAGTCGCGAAATGGGGCAAGCAATCCCAGGGAGGCGTTCCGCCCAGCTAGGTAGAGCCAACCAGGACGATGGAAACCCCACGATTTGATTGTTTTACGTACGATTTGAAAGAGTTTTTTTCTCCCTTTATTGGCGACGACCGCGGACGGCGCTTGTCTGCGTGTGTGCGTTGTGTACGTCATCAACCCTGTCGCCCCGCGTACGACATCGGAGAAAACAACATACATACCCTTTTGGGACATTTGGTGGGGGAAATAATTTACCCCAAAAAGTGACGGCTATCACGAGTACAGCAACGGCCATCGCTTGATACGGGGGGATGATACAAATGAGTGTCTCAAGTCTCAAGCAACAATGCAAAAAGAGGTGCGCGGCGGCACAGGCGCAACACTGATCCTTCTGTCTCGTGCTGCTGAGCGCTCACGATTATGCGGTTGATTTCGTAACACCCAAATTATCAACCAATTATGTCGATCGCTATCCCGAGGTCCCGAAAGGGTTTTTGGGACTGCCGTCCCGTTTTAGAGAAAATAACCACTCATATCCTGAGGAGATAGTTTGTCCCCAAAACGGGGCTCACGCTCTGGCCTTTGAGACAGCGAACGGTGCGTTCGTGTTGGTGTGTGTGTAGTGTTCACCACCGGGAGACGATGCAAAATCGTGACTATGTTTTCGTGTCCGAATGAATCAACCACACACTGCCTATCTGAGAGAAGGGTGCTTCGGCTAATTTAACCTGCGCTCGGGTGATGATCGCGGAAAGTGCTCGTACGCTTCCTCAACTACCCGGACTTTAAGAGAATACCTGACTCAGGACCAAGGTGGTCAACCAGTCAGCGTTTTCTCTTGACAGGAAATAAACCACGATCAATTCGATGGGTACTCCCATCATTCACAGAGACACTCGGTACGAGAGACTGAGAGACTCGGTACCTACTGCTACCGCGGAGAGTTTCCTCTTACGCGTTCACCGGTCTACCGTATTATGAGTATTTTTAATATATAGCAGCGTGTTTCCCTGCTGCTGCAAGCGCTGCTACATACGAATACAGCAGCGGGGTTACATTCAGTTTTGCCGTCCCCGTTAGTGCCGCCAGTCTGGCTCCTGCGGTCAATCGTCGTCGTCTGTTGTTTTCACCAAAAATGTTTAGGCTCCCCAGGGGGCGTTCACAGAGGATATTACGGGGCACATCCCGAAGGGCAAGCTCTAGCAGGCGCTGCGTTAGGTACTGCCTTAGGGGTTCGACTGGTCAGAGGCGTTTACTGTAGCTCATACCTGATACATGTTCGTTTAGACCAGGTTTCCTGTAGTATCTGGTGGCATCCGTTACTGCTACAACATCAGTAGTACTGGAATAAGTCAAACGAGTCCGTATCATGTCTCGAACAAAATCATCTCGATATCGTAGCATCACCGATCTCCGGAATGGTTCGTACGGTACATATCACGACCAGGTCGTAGGCTCGACAGCAAACGTTAACGAACCACAGGCGACATGTCGTCCCGCCCTCCCTGCTGGGAGGTCTTGCTGACTACGTCGTGCGCACCGGAAATAGACGCACCTACAGCAGCAGTATGCCTATGCTAGATGATACGCCTTCTGCACACGAGGTCCCTAACGAAGCCATTTCCATACATTGAGAACGCAGCACGCTACACCAAGCAGCAACCCTCTTATCGGTTCAAAGTGAATCACAGCGGCAGTTCAGTACTGCAGTTCAGTACTGCTGTAGTATGATACGAGGAACGAAGAGAGCACACTTGCTTCTGGAAGACAAGCGATGAAATGATGCAAATGAGCGCCTTCACGAGCGATATGCGCAGTTTGTTACGCATCTAGGGGAACAAAAAGGTAACCGCATTGGGCGACAATACTTTACCTCACAGTCGTCGGGGTCCTCGGGTCGCCTCCTTGATGCCATGTCTCCGTTGGGATCTGACAGCAAGGAAAGCACTGCTGTGTGACTGCGTGACAATGGCAATCAATGGGAATGGGAATCAATGGGAATGACTAGAAACAGCATGGAGTTCATAACTCTTTAGTTGGCCTTGAGCACAAGTCACTGGGAATAAAGTCACACCGGGAACAGGGAGCTCTCTCCACAGGGATCACAGACCAGGCGCGCACCTCGCAGCGAGCTGACGCGGCTAGGGAGTGCCATGATCATCCAGGCAGCGACTACGACAACAAAGTCGGCCTTTACCCCTCCACTACGGTCCTGTCGGTGTCCGTCATCAATGCGACGAGCTGTGTACGCCGCTTCTGAAAGCGGCGCAAGTTTTTGCTGGGTCATGGCAGGGCGGCGGGCCAGGGACTCTTGTCTCTCGGCAGCGAGCGGTGGTGGCTCTAGGCGGTCTGCCTTATCGGGGACGGAGAGGAGAATCCTAGGAAGAGTGTGCGCTCTTGAGGCGGAACGTGCCCAACAGGTGCCTGGGGGTAGTTTTGGAAGAAGCAGCAACCCAACTTCCTCGATCGCAGAGGATCATGATCCCAGCTACAGAAGCAGCAACATCAACAGCAGCAGCAACATCAACAACAACAGCAGGAGCAGGAGCAGCAGCGACAACAGCAGCAGCTGTGGTGGTGGTGGTGGTGGTGGTGGTCCCACCTCTGACAGCCGACGTCGAAGAATAAACGTCAATGCCGGCAAGCGTACCGACACCATCGCCAAGCAGAAGGAGTACGTGCGGCGCGTCAAGGCCGCGGGCCAGCGAGGCGCGTGGCGAGAGGTGCCCGTGGTCCTCTCGGAGATGCGCAAAGACGGCGTCTCCCGCAACGTCTTCGTGTACAACGCCGCCATCTCCGCCCTCGCCCGGTGCCGCCGACCCGTGGAAGCCGAGGCCCTGCTCTCCGTCATGCTCGATTGCGACGACGTAGCGCCTGACAAGATCTCCTACAACTCCGCGATCAACGCGCACGCGCGCTGCGGCGACCTGGACTCGGCTCGGCGCCTGCTCGGCCGCATGCGGGAGCTGGGGCCGGCCCTCGGCATGCGCCCGGACGTGATAACCTTCAACTCTGTCGCGGACGCCGCGGCGAAGCGGGGCGACCCCGTCGCCGCGGCCGAGGTTCTCGCGATCATGGCGGAGGAGGGGCTGAGGCCCGACGTGATCACGTACAACGCGTGCCTGGCGGCCTGCAAGGCGAAAGGCGACCTTCGGAGAGCGGTGGTCTTGCTGGACCTCATGCGCGAGGACGGGGTTGACCCGGACCAGCGGAGCTACTCGGCCGTCATCGCAACCGCTGGCAGGTGTTTTTATTTTGTGATACTCCGAATTGTGTATCATACCAGGCCTGACGTGCTGCTGTTCTGCTACCTGTATGATATTCACAGCAGTACATCGAGGGTGTGCTGCGTAGGGTAAACGTGCTGCTGTACTTGTCTACCAGTACGTACCAGGTACCCTATACGTTACTTAACTCTTTTAGTACGGCAGTCCCGTTTTGAGGACACACCTGTCATATTCCGGGTGGTTTGTCCCCAAAACGGGACTGCCGTACTAAAAGCCCCCGACATAGCGACCAAAACAATGAGCCATTAACCCCTTTAGAACCGCAGTCCCGTTTTGGAGACAAACTACTTAAAATTTGAGTGGCTTGTCCCGAAAACAGGACTGCAGTACTGAAAGGGGTTAAGCGTTGTCTACGGAGGAGCCACGTGAGGGCCCAGCAGTAAGTACGCCCAGGATCATGTCGCCGCCCGCGCCGTACGACTCCTTGCATTCAACCTTGGTGAACTCGGACACCAACTATTGTATCGTCCCCAAATCACGCAGCAGCCGTCGGTGTAGCCGGCACCGTCGTTCGTGGTCGTCAAATTTCCCCTCTTTATTTTGGGGGCGAACTACTTGGAATTTGAGTGGTTTGACCCCCAAACGGGACTGCAGTCCTAAAAGGGTCACAAGGGTATCCGGCAGGGTGCATACATACCCACAAGCAAATAGTGTCAGGAGGCATGCCAAGCAAGGCAAAACGTGCGCTGTCGAAAGGGCGTACTGTAGGGGCCGAGTGTTCCAGTAGTTTGGTGTCCTATTATGGCCAAGGTATCATGTCAAAAGACAACTTTGCTGTCCGTCAAGGGGTGAAAATGCCACCTGATGACATCTTTGCCCACATAAGCATGTGTTCTTAGGTGGGATACCCGCAGGGCATCTACCCACGGGTATTTCCACGGGTAAATCTTACGAACCTGCAGGCATGCACTTGTTTCTGCCTTTGCCCGGTGCGCAGCGAAGGTATTTCCTACAGCTGTCTGGATGGGGAGGTTTTGGGTTGTGACTCGTGGGGTGTATTTATTAAGGCCGCGAATTTTGCCGTACGTGCCCGTGTGGTTCATGTTTGCGCAAAGCTGAGGCAGTGCGTTTTTACTGGATATACCCCTGCGATTGTATTTTGCGGAAGTCATTTGTGAGTCGGCGGACGCATGCGCAGCACGGGAGAGGGGGCTTTCCTCTCCGCCTTTGGGCTGGTGGCTATGTGTCGCAGGGGCGTGCTGTATCGCAGGTTATGGGACTTACTCGGCGGCTGTCGCCGTAGGCTGCTTGTTGCCTAGGCGTTCGCCGTGCTTATCTGTACCGGCAAGACAAGCAGCACCAAAGGTTTTTCATTGTCGGTACCATGTTTGATGCAAGTGGGGTTTGTGTTTTCCCCCCCCAAGGGTACCTTTAAAAGGACCACGGCCTGTCTGTCTGTCGGTCGGTTTGTCTTGTCTGTCTGCTTTTCTGCTTTTCTGTCTGTCTGTCTGCCTGTCTGTCTGTCTGTCTGTCTGTCTGTATGTCTGTCTGTCTGCCTGTCTGCCTGTCTGCCTGTCCGCCTGTTCTCGCGTTTGTTTTTTCTCTCCTCCGCCGACTGCCGGATTTTCACTGATGGTCGAGATCGAGTTTGTTGACACCGCATACATACCTGGCACAGCGGTAGTTGTCATGATAATTTTGAGTCCCCTCCGTTGGTCGGTGGTAGACCAACCCTATCCCCCCCTTCCGAAGTGTTTTGAAGCCTTTTAGAACTGCAGTATCATTTTGGAGACAGACTACTCAAATTTCAAGTAGTTTATTCCCAAAACGGGACTGCGGTCCTAGAAGGGTCAAGTCGCCATGCAGGTGCCTCAGAAGATAGCTGAGCAGAGCGGAAAACTCTCTCCAAACGCTGTGCTATCGTCTCTTGCCGTTGCCGAGTTTGGGCAAAGAGCCTCAGCACACCCCAATCACGCCGCCAGCTTTGCGGCTGTCCTCACCTACACCCGGCGCGTCTACTGCAAGTACCGCAGAGAAGAGCGGGGAAGAGGGTACAAGCATATCGCCAGGAGCCCGCGCAGCAAGAGTTTTGTATATACCTGTACGCAGTCAAGTTGTTTGTGTGCGTCGGTCGATTTTATAAAATTGTGAAATACGTCAGCTGTGAGTTCCACTGATTAAGTAGTTGATGCTCAGCTTTGCAAGCTGCGTAATACGTCTCGTCTATACCCCATTTTTACCGAATTTGAAAAAAAATCGGAGAATCGTACATGTGAAATTTCGGTCGGTGGTCGGCCTTATTACCTCGGTCGCATGTAGAACCCGGCTTACAGCCAGCTCGAAAAGGGTGCCCTTTTTTTGCCGGCGTGGTCAGAACGAGAAACTCGCGTTCGGTTGTACTTAATTTTGACGTTTTTTTTTTTTTGGGCTCCGGTCTCGCTCATTTTGCTGCTCCGCGGCTCCGCGGCAGGCGAGGCGAATGGGATCAGGTGCCGGGTTTCCTGGACAGCATGAGGCGGGAGGGCATCAAGCCTGACAAGGTCACCCTCAACACGGCCATCGCGGCGGTCGGAGCGGGCGGGCAGTGGGAGACAGCGATGTCGATTATGGGGGAGATGAAGGCGGCGGGGCTGTCGCCCGATGCGGTACGTTACGTGAGGGGCGCCTTACTCCGGCGGAAAAAAAAGCTGGATAGTCGAGCCCAGCCGGATGCGCTCACAGACTATGGAATTAAGTGTTGGATATCGCGTCGAAATTTTCCGATGCATTAAAGTATCAAGATATCAAACTTTCGATATATCGAAACAAGTCGAACGCGTTCTACCCTCTATATCCTGGCTTTCCCGTTTTTTGTTGTTGTGTGGTTGCTGAACGTTTTTTTTTCTTGTTTTGTTCACGTACAAGGTATCGGCTATCAGAGCCGTAAAATAAATATCGATTCTACCTTCCGGCTTATCGGTTCATAGTGTCGAAGTCTATTTTCGTTCAACATATATCATCACTACTATATCAGGGAGTTTGACACCTGTGTTCAGAGAGCTTTGTACGGCACGTGGCATTTTAGATCTTTAAAAAAAAAAAAAACGAAGCGCTTGTTTATCGCCTTGGCTTAGCCTGCCCCCTTTCCCCTGGTTTCCTCAACGGGGAGGGGGGAAGGGGGGGGCAGTGGTGAGAGAGGCATTCTTGTGGCTATTATATAGTAGGTTTTTGTAGTTCATTTTTTGTTTCCTCTCCGTGCCTTGAAGGTGGCTTTCGCTCTCGAGGGGTGGGAAGTGGGGTCGGAGGTGCGGGGGGGGAAGGGGGGGGGGTGGGAGGTGTGGGCGATGCGCCAAAATAGCGACATGTGTACACTTGAGTGCGCAGAGCGCGTTGGGGTCTCGGTCAGGGAAAGGGGAGGGGGAGGGGGGGATCGGCGTGCGTCGAAACCGGGCGATGTTTATTGCTCAGCCCTCACTACATTTTCATTCGGAGAAAATTCCCCAGGTGGTCGGGGTTTACGCTCCTGGAATTTCCCTGAGCGGTTAGGGTTTGGGTTTATCAGGGTCTCGCATGTAGGGTTTGGGTTTGAAATAAAGAGTAGTTCAAGCATACTGTCGAAGCTGGGCCGAGGTATATACAGCAGCCCTCTCGGAGATCAAGCGCGCAATGCGTGCCTCACGCCTACCACTACAGCAGACCGACCGACCGACCGCCGCCGCCGCCGGGCGCGCTGTTTATATATTCGTGTGTTCGGCAGATCAGCTACACGGGAGTTCTGAGCGCGTGCAGCCGCGCCGGGAAGTGGCAGGCGTCGCTGCGGCTACTGGCGGAGATGCAGGAGGCCGGGGTGCCCCCCAACGCGTTCAGCTATTCTGCAGCAAGTGAGAACGATGTTTGACGACGACGGCGACGCGGTTTTTGTTGGGCTGGCCGGCGTTGCTGAGCTTCCTCGTGTTAATTGTCGGTTTCGATATATTTTTGTAACGGTTCGGGGGGACACGGAGAGACAGCAGGCGCCTCTCGAGCGTGAAACAGGCACACCCCCCCCGAGCGCCGAAATGTTGAGACAACAGGCAATTCTCGAGCGTGAAGCGGGCACCCCCCGAGCACTGGTATGTGCATGCCTGTTGCCTTCACGTACCCCGCCGCCCGGGTAGTTACATAACTATCTCGACACCGAGCACACGAGCACCATCGACCGACTGTCCCCCCCCCCCCATGCTCGGCGAACGGAACAACAAAGCGTCGCCTACGATATCACGGTGAGTCAAAGCCAAGACATGCTGACGTGCTTGCTTTTCTGTGGGTGAAGCTGATGCTGCAGTGGGCCGTGGCTGGTTCGTGCGGCCCGGCAATACGTAGCCGGTTTTTGTCGTCGAATTTTTGACGCTGAAATCTCTCGAACGGGTAAGAATATCACGTTCCCCGTTTGGGTGCGCGTGCGTGCGTGAGTGGGTGGGTGAGTGAGTGAGTGAGTGAGTGAGTGAGTGCGTGTATTGCTCTCTTTCTGTCTCTCTGTATGTGTCTCTGTCTGTGTGTCCCTATCTGTCTCTCTTTCTCGACGCTGACCGGCGCAAACCCCAAAAGTACCAGTGTACAACTACATACTCTTCATCAATACCGAAGGAGGGGGGAGGGACTAGATGACAGCGAGAGAACGATCGCTATCCTAGGAGATAGATGGTGGCCACAGGCGGCCGAGCAGGGAGGGGATAAGATTAGCAATTTGTTTCTATGTAATATATGGAAACAACGTAATAAGCGCCCAATTGTTGGAGGTGTCTCTATTAGGAGTAGGGACGGTGCTCCGTCTCGAAAGGGATGCGTGGTCAATGGTCAAATGACTCGGGCAAGCAACAAATGAGCACCCCCCCCCCCCCCCCCCCCCCGTCATACGACTACGCGCATGAGATCGAGTACATATCTCCCTATCGAGTACACCCCCCGCCCCCCTCCTCTGCCTGGTCGGTGAAAACCCGACATGCTCCGTCCCGGCATTATAGGGATGCGACGGTCTATGGTCATACGACTACGGCCATGCATGAGATCGAGTACATCTCTCCTATTGAGTACACCCTCACCCCCCCCCCCCCCTCCCCCCCTCCTCCCCGCTCCGTTTCGAAAGGAATGCGTGGGCAATGGTCAAATGACCAAGGCAAGCAACAAATGAGTACCCCCCCTCCCTCCCCCCCTCCGCGCTCCCCTCCTCCCCCCTCCGCTCTCCCCTCCTACGAACATCACCGCGGCAACGCGCTCACGCGAAAACGCGCGGTCGCCCACCCCGTCCCCTGTTGTCGAAGTGAACGCCTGCGGAAAGGCCGGCCGGCGAGATGAAGCCCTAGCCCTTCTCTCCGAAATGCGCCGGGCCAACGTCCCGCCGGACACCGTCGCCTACAATGCCGCCATCGACGCCTGCTCCGTCGCCGGGGACTGGTCGACGGCCCTTCGGCTCCTGCAAGAGATGAAGGGAGGACGGGCGGAGGATGTCTGGCGAGAGATGGAAAGGGGAGGGGGAGGGGGAGGGGGAAGGGGTTGGTTGCGAGATATCAAGGGGGGGCGGCCGCGAGAGGGTGCGCTGTTGCCGGCATCCCGTTCTTCTTCCGCTCCCGCCCCGCCCCGGCCCCCGCCCCCGCCCCCGCCCCCGCCTCCCGATGTGGTTAGCTACGGCGGAGCGATCACCGCGTGCGCGCGAGCGGGTCGTGTGGATGAGGCCCTCGAGCTGGTGGCCGAGTTGAGGGTTAATGAGGCGGCGGTAGCAGCGGCGGCCGTCCGTGGGAAGGGGGAACGACAAGGGGGGGCAGGAGGAACGGGGGGACAAGGGGGGGGCGGGGCGGGGTCGGGGTTGCCGGTACCGAACTTGGTTACGTACTCCGCCGGGCTGTTCGCCTGCCTCAAAGCCGGGGAGGTGCCGAGGGGAGCGGAGCTCCTGGATGAGATGATCGCGGCCGGGGTTCAGCCGAACAGCATTCACTGCGACACGATGGTTGCCGCGTGAGTCTTTATTTCCGGCGCGTTGATGAGGGCGGGCAGGCAGGCAGGCAGGCAGGCGGGCATCGGAAGCGCGGTCGCTGAGGAGAAGTTTCGCCGCAATGATTTTTCCTGTTGAGTTGCTTACCGTTTACACGCCACCCCCCTGGTGATAATGGTTTGCGACACATGCCTCAAGGGTGACTTTGGACAAATCTCGTCGAGAACATGGGCTTGCGTTGCATTGCATTGCATGGCGTTGCATTGCATTGCGTTACGGTTGGTTTCATGTTTTGAGCCAGCACCATGTTATGTGCGTCTCCCGCCCCCCCTCCCCCTCAAAAAAAAAAAAAAAAAACAGCGTCGGAAACCCCCGCCCTTTCGTTCCCACCACCATCGTGCAGCTGGGCGGCAGAGGGAGAACCAGAACGAGCCCTGGCCCTCATGAAACGGCTGCAGTCCCACGGTTTCGAGCCCACGCTGGGCACATACGAGACTCTCGTGTGGGGTTTCGCACAGGTGAGTAGGCCGAATCGCCTCGGGGCTAGCGTCGGGAGGGCGGTGGGAGGTTGAGAGGTACGGGGTTGGGGGGGGGGTGGGAGGGAAAGTCATGTTTTTTTTTTTTGGCGTTAGCATATGATGGTGTCACCGGATCATATCACAGCACGCATCGAGCATACAGCACAGGCATATAGACATGTCTGCACAACAAAACGTTTGCTCGGCAGTCAGTCGCCCGGGTGTACAAGCCAATAAACTGAAAACGCCCCCAATACCTTGGGAAAATAATGCCATTTTTGTGCTTGTCGAGAACCATCTCGGCCAATCACCGTTCGCGCTCCGCGCCTCCGCTCTGCGCCGTCGCCCAACAAGAAACGATCATTTTTCTTGTTGAGAATCATCACGGCCAATCACCAATTCACGCGCTCCGCCTTTTTTTTTTTTTCCCGCCGCCCCACCACGATGCTGGGTGGCCAACTGCGGTGCAGGTGGCCGACTGGGAAGCCGCGGTCCGGTTTCTGGCGTACGTGCTGGGTCTGGGAGTGCAGCCGAGCGCTCGCTCGTGGGACGCTGCCATCGCCGCTGTGAGCTTTCTTTGGCCTTTGTGACGTGGTGGTGGGGTGGCCTTTGTGGTCTGTTGGACAGGGGTGTTGGCTCCCGGGGGCAGGGGTTTTGTGTTCGTCTGGGAAAAAGTGGTGTGGAGTACCGTAGTCAGGTGATGTACTTCGAAGTATTGTAACTGCTGCGATTTGTGCGTGTGGCGCTTGCCGGGCTGGGACCGTGTGGCGCTCGGACGATTTAGTGCAAAAACTAAAACGTGTGGCTACTGCGGTGTGCCATGAGGTTGCGTGGTTGCCGAGTGTAGGTTGACGTTTGTTCGGGATCGCCGTGAGGTGTGTTTTTAAATTCGTGAATATTTAGAAGCTCCCTCCCCCCCTCCTCCTCCCCCCCCCCCCCCCCCCCCCACTCGCCTGGTTGTTCCCTCCCAAAGTGCTCGCAAGCGGGTCACTGGGAGCGTGCCCTGGCTCTTCTCGCCGACATGAGGAGGCAGGGGGTTCGCCCCAGCCGAGTCACCTACACCGCCGCCGTCGCCGGGCTGAACCGCCCCCGCTACTCGGAGTGGGGGCCGAAGCTGGAAAAGCTCGCCCGATTGCTTCACGATAGGCGGGGAGACGGAGAGAGAGAACCGGAAGGGGGGGAGGGGGGCGACGGTCCTTCGCCGGAAGACTTCGATTGCTCGATCGAGGCGCTCGGGGACGCCGGGGACGCGGGTGGTGCCGCCTGCCTGCTGAGAGTGATGCGGCAGGAGGGCTTCCATGCGTCGCCGAGGGCGTATCGGTCGGTGATATACGCCTGCGCGAGGGTGGGACACCTCAGCGAGGCTATGGCGCTGGCCAAGGAGATGCAGAGCTCCAGCAGCGCTGCTTTTTCGGGTGCGGCGAAACGGGGGGGGGGTTCTTCGTCTCGTCCTGTTTTGACCGGAGCCGGAAGCAGCAGCAGCAGCAGCAGCAGCAGCGGCGGCGTTCTTTTCGAAGCGAGAGGGAACGGGGTCCGGGATGACGACGACGGCGGCAGAATCGCCGGGCGGATGATGACGGAGGCGGCGAGAGCAGGAGAAGGGACGAGGAAAGAGGGAGAGTTAGGGGAAGAGAGAGGGGTAGAGCAAGGGGTAGGGGTGGAGGATGGAGAACGGGAGGAGGAAGGGGAGGCGGGCGAGGAAGGGGGCGAGCAGTTGGCGCGCCGCCTCCAGCTCCCGACCCCGACGGGAGCGGTTGCTAAAGGCGACCCGGATGACGAGTCGGAGTTCGACATCACGGTGGTGTACAACTGCATCATCTCGAACTTCGCCCGGGCGGCAACCCGGCTCGGCGCCAGCAGCAGCAGCAGCAGCAGCAGCGAGGCCAACGGGAATGGTGGCTACGTGGACATTTGTGAGCACCGAACCGGTAGAACCTCGACGGTCACGGAGGGGCAGAGAGGCTCTGTTGGTACTCGATACCGTGGGGCGGCGGTGGTGGGGGCGGCGGCGAAGGAGGCGGGGGTGGCGTCGGCACCGGTAATAGGGGACAGGAATGGTGGAGGGGATGACCGGAGTGTTGCAGGGGGTGGTGACGGGCTCGTCGCTCTTTTGCTTGGCGTGACGGAGCGAGCGGAAGGATCTCTGGCGGACGAGGGGGCGAACGGCGGGGTGGAGGTCGCCGCGGAGGAAGATGCGCCGCCGTCTGTGCACCCCTAGCTGTGTCAAGTGAACACCGCGGTGCGGTGTGGTTTGGTTTGGTGTGGTGTGGTGTGGTGTGGTGTGGTTTGGTGGGGAGCTTCTGCTTGAGGTCGCCGCGGCTACCCCCCCCCTCCTCTCGTGGTTGGTTACGAACGAACCCCCATGAATGAAAAGGAGCACAGGAAACTATTAAATAGTTCGGTGCATTTTGTGTTTTACAAATATTTTTTGCGCCCGACAGATCTAGCATACAACGAAAAAAATACACGGCAGCGGAGGGGCGGGAGGGGCGGGAGGGGGGGGGGGGGGGGGTGTACTCATTTGTTGCTTGCCTTAGTCATTTTGACCATTGACCACGCATCCCTTTCGAGACGGAGCACCGAGGGGGGGGGGGGGGATTTTCCCTTGGACCAGCCCAGTGTTCTTGCATGGAGCTGTTAATATATTATGCGAGGCGTCTCGAACCGGTTTCGACTCGATTGTTCTGCCTTTATTTTGTGGTGGGTTTTCGTTGTGAAACGCGGCGGCCGGGGTAGCCACGGCACCAGTATCGGGGGGGGGTAAAACGTTGAGAGCATCCCGCGTACCTTGTTGCGTCAGCTACTCAGCTACTGAGTCCTGAGTCGTGTGGGGTATCGCTCGCTACCCCTTGCTTAGACGCCTGTGTGCGATTTTATTTTCCTGCGTGGATTGTTTTGTTCGTCCCCTCGGATTTTTTTTGGGGCCTGTCTTGGAATTTCTGGAGCCTGTCCTCTCGCGAGCACTATCGATGGGGTATGGCCATGCTGATATGAGAAGAGCAACAATATGATGAACGAGATTTGATTATCAGGAATAGCTATTATTGCTGTAGACTCACAATATATATATATATATATATTATATATATTAATGAAGTCTAACAGTATATATATATATATCGAGGTTGGTTCGACTCCCGCTCCGCTCGAGTTTTCCTTGAACAGCGTCCGTACCGCGGCACCGCAGCCCGTTTTCTGATGGTGTTTTTTTTTTTGTAATCACATCCCCCGGTAGTCTATTAATAGTGACTATTACGGGGGACCATAGTAAATAGGACCTACAGTGAATACAAAAGCCTGTATATTCCCATATTTTTACTAACTAGATTTGGTCCTATGTACTATGGTCCCCCGTAATAGCCTCGAATGTTACCACTGTAGCATTGGTACCCGAGTTCGAATCCTACCGTGGTGGGATTTTGATTTTATTTTTGGCAAAATAAAAAAGAAACCAATTGTTGAGAGCGGCTTGTAGGTAGCGTGGGTAGATGCAATTAGACGCGAGTCGACCAGGGAAGAATGAGCTGCAGTCTTCCGGCGATAAAAAAATGCAAGGCATGAGCCGTGGTGGGGAGGGGGGGGATAGGAGCCTACCACTATTCGACCCCGAACCTACGTTATTACTAGGATGGAGAGAGAAAAGACGAGCGAAGATAATTAATGGGATGGAAGAAAAAAAATGTACGATAATAATGCTCTTGTCTGTAGCGCCCACAGCTAGCTGTGCAACCTGTGTGGGTCTTTCGGGTACGCATGCCCTTTTTTTTACTTCCAACGTCGGAAACTATTCAGACCAATCGTCCTGCGTAGTGTCAGAGGTTTTCGCGGAAAACAAGCATCGCTTAGAGTAATAATGCTCGATCATCTTCGATATTTTCGTTCCCCCAGGCCTATTCATCGTGCTGATTGGTCTATAGCTCATTATCACCTGGCGGAGGTACTCGACCCATCCCGCGGTGAACGGAACATGGAGAGAGAGAGCTCTGTACCCTCTTTAATCGGACACATCATCGCCGACCCCCCACAGCATGATTTTTTTAAAGTAGGTCTCTCACTGGGCAGATAGATTGATGCGTGATCTGTACTCTTGGTGCACGATGTGCGAGGCGTTCTACGGCGATAGAGGTTCACCCTGTTTTTTCTGAGGCTCGCATGTCCCCCCAAAGGCATATGTTTGTTGTTGTTGCTGTTGCTGTTGTTGTTGTTGTTGTTGTTGTCTTCACATTAAATCGTCCTTTCTACCCAGCTTCACACCAGTACACCCAGTGTCCGTCCTGATTCCTATCCCCTAGAGAGATACTGATTCTGTGGTCACAGGCTGAGACAGAGGAAGACCAAAAAATTAAAAAAATAAATCGCAAATTCAAGTGTCAGCAAGCGAAATGTCAGCGTACCGGCTACGAGAACACAACAACACAAGCAAGACCGGAAAAATAGGAGCATATGTACATACTGCGGAAAGCCAACGGGAACTGACACAGAGTAGTGAAGACGACCGATGCTTGGAACCGGTGGGGCGCGCAACTTGAATAAAAATAAAAATATCCCCACTTCGGTATGGACGCCGGGGTGGCCCAGGAAGTTTTTTCCCCCGAATGTGGTACCTCTACTAACTACTACCTGGTATGCCTATCGTAGAACGCCTCCTACGTCGCTTATGTTGAGGCGTGGGACCCGTATATAGTCTGTACGAAGTACTCGTAGGGCATCCCTATTTCTTGGGGTTGGATCTGGATTGCGTACGTACGTACGCGTGTACAGATCCTGCCCAACACATCCCATGCCGGCAGGCTGATAGGACCCTCATCAAGTAGATGGTCTAGACCGTGGTCTGTACGACGTGCGTGCGTGTACAGGACGGCTATAGTCAAAGACCAACAGTACGCAGATGCATGGTCTAGACCGTGGGGTACGACCACAGGTGTACACGTCTAACTAATCACATCGCACCGATCGATCTATCTCCTCGTTGAGCGGCAAGCAGTACATTATTGTTTGACGTTCTGAATGAATTGTACCGGGTACCACCCCCCCCCGTTCTCTGACTGGGAGGGGGTGGCTGATGTGATCAAATATATTCATAGAGCGTTTTTTTTGTCCACAGTTCATACTCGTGACGAAAGGAAAATGTGTAAAAAAGGTGCGGGGATAGAGAGGCTCGAACTCTCGACCTTCTGCTTATGAGACAAACGCTCTAGCCGACTGAGCTATATCCCCCCCGCACGGTAAATGGGGGTTGCAAAAATATGATATATACATACTCGAAAACGTGGTTCGAACTATACGAACCGCACAGACAGGTAAAATACCAAACACAATAGGGAGAGGCTTCGCCGCGGCGGGCTGGCGGGCTGACGCCGCCTCAGCTCCGCTCATGGCATGCCCGAGATAGTCACAGAATCCAATGTATGTAGTATAGGCAAATCGACGACAGAACAGCTGTCGTAGGTACACAAGTAGTAGAGTATATTCAGCAGAATACGCCCAAAAACAAAAACACCGACTACTATATACGTACTATTATTAATACCAGGTATAATACGTAGGAAAATAAGAATGTAATATGGTAATAACTTTTGGGAGACGCGAAGATAATTGGAATACATAATAAGTAAGAAATCGCGGTCAGCGGCGCGAGCAGTACGTACACACAACGAACACTATAAATCAATCCTCCAGGAGCTATAAAATAGTTCATCTATCCACCATGTATGCTCAAGGCTGTCCAAGGACGGTGCCACAATAAGGTTGTAAGTAAGGTTCCAAGGTTTACTCAGATTACTTGTTTCAAGTGTGTTCTTCGTTGACGGGCCCATATATAGTGGTGTACCACGATAATAACATAGGATGCGTTCGATATTGATATCAGACTCAATATGTTATTTATATTCCCGGTCAGAGTGGTACGATTTACTGCCAAAAAAAGGGGTATTATTGTAGTGCCTGATCCCTTGCAAAAGCGGCGGGCGCCCCGGCCTGCCGCGAAACAATGCCGCTGAACATTGTCGCTGGGCAATGATAGAAACGCCTCGCTCTGTCAGCTCTACATCTTTCTATCTACCGATCATCATGTTGATGTTGATTGGCTTGTGGCAGGTGTGTGAGTCGTAGATACCAGAGAGAGAGGAAGTGCCTGGACATCACATACCTCGTACATACATACACCTTCTTCTTGTTGTGCTCGAAGAGAGATCTGTGCGTGCATGAACTACGAAAAAATCTCGTGCCGATTCTTGCTCGAGCGATTTATTTTATCATACGAGTATACCTGGTACATACTAAATACGTATACGGCGAGGGGTGTTCGGGCGGGACGTCTAAACTCAAGGCTTGGGGCACCGGATAGTAAGCCGTATAGGTTGGGGCGGGACGCTTGTTGCGTGTGTCAGCTAGCTATTGATTTTCGCTGCACGTGGTATGATGGACGCCCAACGGTTGGGGCCCGGTTGGAGAAACAAATGATGCGCACGTCGTCGGAGCTTCTGGATTGGAGGGTTCAGGGGTCAAGCCGTCACGAACATATCATACCCTTTACTTCTAGGTAATACTCGTACGCCAATAATTAATGCTACAAACAGGTCTTTCGCTCGTATCGTAGCTAGTTTTGCTTATTGTACAAGAAAGACCTTCTAGCTAAACCTAGGGAACACAGAACACACAAGGTAGCACCCAGCCCCCCCTATGCTGGGGACAAATTTCGGAGCCGTTTTTTTTTCCAAAACATGGGCCAGGGTAGGTCGTCCATGTGGACCGAAAATGAAAAATGGGTCGGCTGTTTTTTTTTCAATTCTCGAAAAGTCGGCCGGTTTTTACACAAAAAAACGAAACCGAACGCTTCTTCTCGGTGGAATTAGCCAAATGGTCAGCATTTCAAAGGGTACAGAGTGAATTCATTGGTATCCATTTAAGTAACTGGTACTACTGCTGTGACGACATAATAATCGCGTATCTCATACAGTCATAGCAGAGTCACGTGGAGTTGGTTGTGGACCTACCTAGATAGTGGCTGGGTCGTTTGGTCGGTCATCTGCCGAAAGTGTGGGTCGGTTCGGTCGTTCTTTCGGGGTTTCCACAGAGATATTTAGGGAATATTGGCGTAGCAGACAGGGAGAAAAAAAGACAAGAAAAGAGTCGGTTTTGCGGCTGGTTTCGTTTTTTGTGGCAACCGAAAAACCGATTACCCAGGCAAAACAAACAAAAAAAGGCATTCGACGGTGAAAACCCGTCATTTTTTTGTTACAGACACAGCAGTACCTGGTAGTAGTTATCGGTTCACAGTCAACAGTAACCAACGCCCTGGTTTATGGCCCAGCTTCGGAAACATGTCAGTTACCATCTCGTCAGCGTGATAAGCTGTGTATCGTTTCATGAGAGACGCGTCGCTCGGCGTTTCCTACGCTTGATATACCCTGTTGCCCTGACAAAAAACAAGGTTTTTAATGTGTCCGACGGAGGGGTTTTATCTCGCGTGTTACTGGTACGCGAAAGTACGCCACGCCTCCACTCGCACGTCCCTTAGTAAGTTTACTGTAGTTACCCGGGCGTGTTTTTCAAGAACAAATGCTCAATCGCACGTGCTTGAACGCAAGGGTTTTTACAACGTGAAAAAAAAATAAATGGACGAGAAGTGAACACCCCTATACTAGCTTGACACCAAATTCTGGAGGTCAATCAATACATGTATTACATACTGTAGATGCACCTCTGGCTTGTTTTATCGTTGACCGTTTGAATAGGCTGTACCAGGTATAATCATACTATACATGACCCCCATGTCGAAATCAGGCAGCCTTCGTCCCCCTTGCGATCGTAATCTGCCTGCCCAAGCTGGATCTGGCCTTTGATCGCTCGGTCTGCGCATGCATGCAAGCCAAGCACCAGATAAAGAT
Organism: Nereocystis luetkeana; assembly: GCA_031213475.1. Lineage (NCBI taxonomy): Eukaryota > Phaeophyceae > Laminariales > Laminariaceae > Nereocystis > Nereocystis luetkeana. Next base: position 2,275,131 of record JARUPZ010000038.1, read on the forward strand.
GGACCCACATCAAACCTTCACCCTTACCATCAATAATGATCGCGAATTTCCACAATGAACGTGTAGTACGTATCGTGCAGAAAAAATGAAAAAAAAATGAAAAGGCAACCGGGGACGATTGAGAGCCTCCCACGATCTCGCAGCTTCGTTCACCTACACAGAACTACACGCCAATATACCACACCAAGAACAACAGGAGGCGTCATAATTTTCAACAAAAGGGGGAAAAAATATTTTCATCTTGCTCGAGCAGTGAACGGAGAAAATATAGGACCAATCAAGGAAGGGTTCGAGGGCATCCCCGGTTGTCCACGCCTTGCGATACAAAAAAAAACCGAACGTATCCCGTCCCCTACATACACGCAACAACCTCGCCCGAACCAACCATTGGGACCAATCAAAAGTCGGGCTAGGACATAAAAACGCCCCTCGTTCAACGGAAAACTCTACCGTCACACCCAAAAACCGAAAAAAAGCCACCCAATTTGTGTTGGGCCTGTCTACACAACGGCCAACAAGACGAGCCAGTAACAGTAACCCCCCGCCCCCCGACGGAACACGCCGAATTTACTTGCATCGCATTGCAACAAGTCCCGCCTCTGGCCCACCACAAAAGCGCAGCAACTCACGCTAACGGGTGTTGAGTTATTCAACCACACATGTGATGGGGGCTTATTTATTAGCGCCAGCGTCATCCAAATAGGCGAGACGGCATTTTCCAGGTACCGACTCTCATCATGGAGTAGACAAAACGTGGCCCTGATCAAGGAAAAACAAGCGGAACCTCCAGACGGGTGTAGCACATAGGCCTGTACCGCTGTGGCCGACAGTACAGACACCGTCTGCAATCTTGACCTGAATACCGAACACTAACTATATTCCCTGGGGGAGGGGCAACTACTACTGTGGATACCAGGCCCCCTCCCCCTAGAGATATATCGCCGCGAGACGTCCACCCCCACATATCCACTATTTTCCGCGCGGGCCTCCCTCGTTTCGGAGAAAAAAAAAACAGTTCGTAAAAAAATATTCCAGGATGCGTTGTTATCTTCACATGCTACCACGGCAAATCAAATGCATGCCTGGCACCGCTGTCATCGTGACATGTGCTTTGCAAGGCGAGCGATGACATATAATATATCTGACTGGACCCTGCCAACGAAGAATCCATCAACACGGGTTGCTCGTCACCGAAACATGGGTTTTAATTCCGAGGGGCTGATTTGAGAAAATCTAGTTATGGTCTTGAGATACATGACCACACGACTCTCCGCCATCCGTAGGAAGTTCTTGGCGCGGAAACAGGTAGATACCCCTCCACCTGGGAAAAGGAGCGAGCGGGGAGAAAGGTAGAAAAAAACGAGGAGCATATATAAAGGTTTCCAGGTGCATCGGATTGCCCAGAGCGAGCTACCGGGCGCAAGCCTACAAAAGGGCGGGTCAACATGTGATATTATGAGAGTGATAAATCCGGTTTTATGACTGCAGAAAGTAAAGCTGAAACAATGCACAACAGCTGCACCTCGGGGCCATCCAGACGTCACAACCAAAGCGAGGACAATCTGATACCGTCCGGCAACAAGCAAGTACCATGGGTATTTTTTTTTTTGCAGCAGGATTGAAAGTCGCTTCGAAAGTTTTGACGTACCCAATTCACACGTGTCGGAACTTCAAGACTCCTGTTGAAAACGTGCCGGCACCGGGTATTTCGTATTGAAAGCGTTTTGCACTTGAACCTTTTGGATACTATTATTACAGCAGCCCCTCCCAAAACAGTGGCACTAGAAGATTGAAAAAAAACTGAAAACCGGATAAAAAGGAGTTCCGCTCAGAGAAAAAAAACGACAAAACAGAAACCGGCTGAAAAAAAAAGAGGATATCAACGTCAAACGTCTCCAAATCGTCAACGGCAATGGCTCTTCAGAATCAATTATATGTTGTTTTGCGGTATCCGCGTCATTGGTAGAACAGCAGTAGCGGAGAACAAGGTGGTACGCCACTCACTGAAAGACAGCAACAACAGCAGTTATATAATATACGCAGGTGCCGTCAATTTCGGGTATACAACTTGATAAGGAGACGACATTACCGGCAGGTGCTAAAAATACTGCACTTCTATATAAACACCAGGTACCATACGTAGGAGTATACTAATACGGGGGGCCATAGTTAACAGGACCAAATAATATTGTTAGTAAACATTGTTGAACATATAGGTTTTTATGTGTACCATAGGAATATGGTCCCCCGTAATACCAGTATGAAATAGTACACATTATGCATAGAGCCTCAAAACAGTCCTATGACTACTCCCACTCAAGATCAGATGTATATTTAAAAAATGAGGCGTTCACGTACATGTGACAGGCTAATGGGCTAGTTAGTTAGTGCTTGGTCCATAAAATGCAGTGCTACTGCGAGGACACGAAAGGTAGGCCTGGATGTCGACTATGCAAAACACAAAACATTCACAAAAACAGCTCCAGGACATTTAAATATTTACTGGTCTGACCCGAAATATAGCGACAGTTAACGGATAAAACATTAGCTCAAGAGTTCCTTATATTTTGGGTCAGAGTGGTATGCGCGTCTCGCGAGGATGCTCCTCCGCATGGGACCAACAGAAGTGATCGCTGGGGAACAGTATCGTCGCGCCTCGTGATGTAACGGGATTACACCCGTGACCCCAAAGAGTGATGATTGTTATGGGGGCCGGAGGCGATACATAGTTGGGATGGTACACGGTGAAAGAGACTGGGGCTCTTCTTCTACAAAACAGGGCGAAATCAAGACAGCAGCCCAGGCTCTCCTGGGTAAATTACAGTCCTTCCCGGGAGCCACCTTGCGACTGGTATTCCCACAACATCGATACGGCGCCGAGGTCAGCCCCAGGGACGCCGGCGGCGGCGTATCGGAACACCAATCGCAAGGCGGACCCCGGGAACGACTCAAACTTATTCGGGAGAGCCTGTGCTGCCGTTTATATCTCGCCCGATTGTATACAAAGACGTCAGGAGACAGCACTTTCACCCCATTGACAAGACAGCAACTTTGCCCTGACATGCCTCGACTGACGCCAAACGACTAGGTTTTAGTGTGGAACAACCTGCCGTGAAACCCTTGACAGCGCACGTACTGCGTTGCTTTGACACGTCTGCCGGTATCTTAAAATAAATAAAAAAAACAAATTGTATACCATGTGAACGACTCAAAAACGGGTCAAGGGGAGCCTGTGCTGCCGTTTATAGTTCTTACTTGACATCGACCCCCGAGGTGGTTTCTGCTCGTGCCGTTCTGTTTCCAATGTTATTTTTAATTTGAGACCCTTTTCTAGCCACCTCTGCATGCTGCGTAACCTCAATTTACTTCACAGTCAGGCATCAAACTCTGTTGGGTAACTAAAGGTGTCTGCCAGCTCGACCTGTAATACCACACCAACCCCATGCTGCCGCCTTGTTATCCAGGACCAAAACTTTCCACAAGCACCACATAGCAGTCAGTACAGCCAGGTTTGAAACATCAGTACAAGTACTCGTAGAGGAGGTATTCCTACTCGTATATTTTCCTCGTCCTGGTACTGGTACAATGTAACACACCAAACAAACAATGACACGGCTATCCTGTGTACCAAGCAGATCACACCTACTTGTACACGCACCGACGTCCTCTGCAACTGAGTGCCCTTTCTTTGACGTGCACCTCCCGTACTTGTCTTTCCTCCATACCTCCACACAAGACAAAAACAAAAAGCTGCTGTAATGAGCTTGGCAGGTGCTCCCGCTTCTTCCGGTTAACCCCTTTAGAACCGCAGTCCCATATGTGGGGACAAACCACTCAAATTTCAAGTAGTCTGTCCCCAAAACGGGACTGCGGTTCTAAAGGGGTTAACTTGATTTTTTTCCGGTGAACCTGTTGAAACCGGGAGTAAAACGCGTTGTCTCCGAAAATCGAAGAAACGGTTACTCGAAAACGCCTGCTGGGATTCCAAAAATCCGGCTTGATCCGTTAGATTCGTGAAAAAGGTGCAACCGTTTATAGCGATGACGCTAGTGGAAAGCCGAAACATGAAAAAAAAATCATGCGGGAACAATCAAAACATCAATCAATGTAACCGTTAAGCGTAAGCAAGCCCAATCAAAACACGAATGTACTGGTAAGCGTGATACTACTAATATTATTAGTACGAAAATAAAACGGACACCAGGTGTAGGGTACAGGCGACTACAGTAGACCGAGCCTCGTGAGACGAGTCAGGCTGTTTTTTTATCCTTGGTGTACATCATTTATCCCACGGGGATAACCGGGGACTCTTGAAGGGGAATCCATTTGAGATCGTCATCCCCGTCACCATCGAGGCTCGTCGATCCTACGCCTGTCCTCCCGAGTACTGCCACCACTCACCAAACAAACAGACGGCACCCTTCAATCATGAACTCGACAGTTAAGACAGCGAAAAAAAAAGTACCACGCGGCTGGTGCTTGACGTTCGTGTTTTCTCTCGTTGCCGTAGGACGTGACAAACCGCACTGAAAAATAAAATAAAAATGTGCGTGTGTGTCATGAAGCCAGAGTTTTCATCGGATCCGGCACGATCGAAAAAACGATGGAGTAGGGGGGGGGGGGTCTACTACTACTGTAGATCTACTGTAGAAACGTGCGTGAACGACGCATAGGTAGGTATCTGTCAAGCATTTTGTCTCTCAAGACAACAATGAACAAAACGTTCAACCCCGAGGAGATCATGTAGGCGGCGGCCGGAGGGAGGGGAGGGCTATACCTAGCAAATAATATCTTGAGACACAGAAAAAGCTATAAAAACACCACCGGGGCGGGGGGGGGGGGGGGGGTGGGTACACACACCAAAGATCGTCACGAACCGAGAGAGCTCAGACATTGAAACTAGCTATCGGCATCAGCCTTGTCTGCTTTTTGCAGGGGCCTAATAGTGAGCTGGGTAGTGTATTTCCTCACTGCTCTCTCGTACACTACAAATAATCGACCAAACAACAACAACAACGCCACGGGTACAAATCCGTCAGCAAGAGCGAGCTCGGTCTTTGCAACTAGCTGTTCGCATCGGCCTGGGCGGCATTTTGCAGGAGCCTCGAAGGGGCTGGATTGGATGGATAGTAAATGCCGTGAGAGCTCGTTGCCCTTCTCAATGCTGCCTACTGTTGTTGTAAAAAATACGTGCGGCTTCTTCGCAAGCGAAAACCAAAAACACGCAAATATTAGTGGGGAAATCCTTCCAAGCCCGGAACTTTTGGTTTCAAACATACCAGGTATACTATTACGGAGGAGCCTAGTTAACAGGACCTATGGTGTACATAAAAAACTATATGATTAACCATTTTTACTAAACAATATTTGGTCCTGTTAACTATGGCCCCCCGTAATATTAATAATCAAATAAGAGGTACTTCGTTCCCAAAACGGAACTGCGGATCCTTAAAGGAATTACTCTCATTTAGAAACTACGCTACTCTTATCAACGCCCACGGCCAAAACCACCTCGAAAGCACCAATCAAGGTGGAATTTTTTGTTTGTCCAAGCTTACCTTTCGAAACCAAAATCCACCGGCAGACGCTTGAGTAGAAAGGCGTCCGTCCGTCCGTCCGTTCACGAGGCCACCCCCCGCGTTTTGTACCGGAGAATGGGACCAAGCCCTTGCCGAAAAGCGAATGTCCAAAGTCATGACGCAAAACCCGTCAGAGTTGGGTCGGCAGCTTTGTTCATCAAGCTGCTGTCGTGTTGTGTTTCCCAAGCCCAGCGAAGAGCATCCTGTAGACCACGAGAAGAATACGTAGGCTGACGAAGCACTCTCGGCACATCGATATGTGTACAGCAGCACAGCACCGAACGGAGATGTACAGACGCGGGCGGAAACATCTTCTGGCTTGGCTGGAGGAGTTGGTCTTCGCCTTCACGAAGTCCCACAACCTGATGGTACAAGCCGTGGCGGTGGCAATCGATCAAACACCCCGGGGGTGGGTGGAGTGAGGCAAGGATCAGGACGTGCAAGCACGAAGCAGCGAAAAAGTGAAAGCTAATAAAACTAATTCAGCACACGCACCAGCGGCAACGCAAGCAAATGGATCGCGTCACGCGAAAAAATCGACAGAACATCAGCATATCGTTGAGTCATATTTAGTGTATGCATTGCATTAGTTAGTACCATCAGCCGAAATACAGACAAATACCAAAAGCGCTGATGATGAATACGTTACACCAATAAATATATATATATATACCACGTTACATGCATGTTACGCCTCCTACAAATATATTTACCAGGTATACATGCGTGTGTATTACACAAAAAAAAATGTCTCGCCGAATAATTATGCTCGCATTCCGTGGAAACAGTCCCCCCCCCCGCAAAGGGGGCAGAACGAAATCGGAGGCGGGCAAACTCAACACGGCGAGCCCCCTAATTAAAGGGGTCTTAGTATAGCAGTCTGTAGTAAGGGTAAGGGCCAGAGGTTAGCGCTGTCGCGATGGGACCACCGGAGCGGAGGCGCACGCCCCCAGGGGGACGGGCCTCTAACACTCCGAAGGGGCTTCGACGGTCGTGCCGGCCCTCCCCTGTCGCAAATGAGACTGCGAGAAGGAGGATAAATTATTGAAAAAACAATCACAACTATTTTGATTTTGAATAAATAACCTTGAGATTTCGTTTTCGATTTCAACGTGCTACAGGGTTCAGTCGCGTACGTACAGCTACTACTGCCCGCTGGTATTTGGTTTGAAGAAAAAAAGGAGGTTCTGGACGAATATACCTGTTAGATGATGCCCATTGTCATGTCAATACAAAAGGTTCATCGATGTATGTTTCGTGTTCAATATACCCGCAATAATGTCTCGAGTAACACTTTTTTTTTCTCTGCACCAACTGCCGATTTTTCGTGCAACTCGGCACTACAGAGCTTGATCTTCTTCCTTTACGGACGGAGCATGAATAATCAAAACGGATATACTGGGTGTGCTCCACCTCGGCGCATGTCAACGCGTGGAAACAGCTTGACCCTTTTGGTATAACGTCCAAAAAAACGAGAAGCCACGTCTTCTTGACCAGCCGTCTACCAAGCATTTTTTTAGTACTAATGTAGTGCACAAAAGCCAAAATTCGGCTGACAAACTCCCCCCAAGTGCTTAGTCCCCACAATTGGGAGTGCAGTCCAGAAGGAGTAACGAGCGTCCAGCAGATAGTCGACTCCTACTACCATGACTACTAATAAATCTTCCGAGATATATATATATATATATATATATATTCGCCACTTTTGGATGCTCTACCCCGTGTTGCCAGGTGAAATCTATACCGGTAATTTCTCATGTGGTACCTGGTAGTCCCATGTCTATCGCCGGGTTGGATCTGTGCTATGCAGATCCTGCACAACGTCTCACAACAACACCACGCGAGGAACTAAATATATCTGAATATATACTTCATATATAGATAGATCATCTGGCAGAGGAGGTTGTGAATGAGATTTACCCCATCATTGATTCAAAACACGAGATAGCAAACACCACCGCTGGGAACACTTCCGAGGCGCATTTTTTTACCAGACTACGGTGGCGGGGCACACGTATCATCACTGGTGGCTTCGGGAATGACTCGTCAAATTTTGGCCCAAATTCCGACGACTTTGGGTCATCAACTTTTCAAATCGGAATATGACATCGTCTCAAAATTCAAAATGTTATCCACGACAGCAAGCAGCAGGAGGAGCCGAACGATCGACGAGTTGGATGGGGACACAACTGTACACTGCTGAATAGCGACGTTGCTTCGCGCCCGACGCCCGGTCGGCGCGCACCTTTCTATGGATAAGTACTCGCATACTCGTACAGCAGCAGCAGCAGTCAGTCAGCTAAATTGTGAAATACAAAATACCAATACAGGTTGACTCTAGCGCACTCGGCACGTCTCTTCGTCGCCAGACCAAAGGCAGTAAGCGTTGGCTCGGACGCTTGGGTCCAACGCGCAGTACGGCACCCAGCGCGTCTCTTCGCGGCACTAGATCACAACAACGGCTCTTGGTCTCGGCGTTCGCTCGAATCTCTGCACGCACAATACATACCCGATTTTTTCCCCAAGGGAAGACTGTTTCGATTTGCCAAGTTCACACCAGAAAAAGCGATCAGGTCAGAATCTCAAGCTCGAAAATCGAACCGCATAGGAAATAGCCGTATCGAAAAAATCAAGTTGGAAAGCATATTCTGTCTGAAACATAGTATTGATAGAGTAACTAAAACACTACAAGTAGGTGAAGTACGTACCCAAAACGATGTACCAAAACGTGGGAATCTTTGAATCTTCACGACTATTATTACCGATGGAACAATCAGGGCGCACGGACCGGCACTTCAGTGAGCTAAATGTTGGGCGGAAAAAACGGTTTACTTACTGCTCGTCCTGCTACTTTTGTGTATGTTCGAGCTGTGAAAGCAAAACACACGCCCGAGACTATAGAGAGGCGTTTTGGTATACCTGGTATACTAGACACAGAACGGTGTGCGCACGGATTCGTAAATAAAAAAAGCAGTTGCAGCAGCAGCAATAGTGAGAAAGTGAACAGATACACCTACAGGCGAGACAGAGACGTCCTCCAGGTCGATTTGTTACATACGAGAGCGTGCACGGGCTTTTACTATTACGGAGGACCCTAGTTAACAGGACCTATGGTGTACATAAAACCTAAATGATTGACCATTTTTACTAACAATATTTGGTCCTGTTAACTATGGCCCCCCGTAATACATACCAGGTACAGTATAGTTCGTTGTTTCAACATTGTTGTATGACCCGAGGTATACGAGAACCGAGACATGTCTATGGTACCAGGTACGTGAACTCTGGCGCGTGCCCAAAACTTACGGTTCGTTACTCCAACAACTTGCGAAGATGGCCTCACGTTGGCTGGGCGCGTGCCCACAGGCCTTGGAAGATCTTTCGCGCGTGGCTGTTGACTGTTGACTATTCATGCATCGGTTGCGTTGGTTGGTGGTGCAGTGGCGTAGTTCACGTTTGTTTTTCGTATGGTCCGTGCAGCAGCTACACCTGGTCTATTCCTTGGAGTCATGTATTCACTTCTGGAGCTGTGGCGAGTTTTCTGGATACGAAAACATAAGGATCGTTTGTACACATTCATCAAGACTACAGCGGCCCTTGTATTTAATCCCGTAGTCAGTTCACAATATGTGCTTGGCCGTCTGGGTAGTCCAAACCATCAAGGTTGACATTTTCGAAAAAAAAACGATTACTATCGTGTACGTACGTACCTGGTATATCTTGTCAACGTTTTTACAGCAGTTCTTGGCTGAGACGCTTGGCACCCTAGCGTCTTACGGTCCGCGGGTTTCCGGTGACTCTATTCTCTAGATATCTTCTCGAAACAAAAAAACACGCATCGCCAGTTGAACACGCTGCGTTTAGAAGTTCAGCTGGTTCGTGCTTACGGGAGAGCGACGGTCACTCGAAAGCGGTTCATCGAAGCAGCTCGTGTTTATCTCGAGATAGATCTTCCGCAGATCGTCAACAGAGGCGTACGTACATCCCGAGTAAGAGGTGCTCCAGTGGTCGAAATTGGTCCAAATTTGGGGTGCACACAATGAGACCAAAAACAACCCCTAACTGCACCTCATTTGCGGGACAGCCACACAGCTCCCTGGTTCCCCAGGTATTGAAACGAAGCGGGTAGGTCAGCATACATACGGTCGTACTTCGTATACGGTACCGACGCCCCAAAGACTCCGCCGTTCAGAGGGGCCAACAGTGTTACGTACAAGGATCACCTTGGGCTGCGCAATAATCGATCGATATTTTACCCCTATTCCTCAGTAGGTATGATAAGCAAGTAAACACCTCCACATATATTTTGGGACTGTTGTGAATCGGATACTCGTAGAAAACACAATTCTCAACTTTATTACTACGAGCATGAATCGATTTGATCAGTCGAACTCACAGCTGACAGCTGACGTATTTCATAATCCTATAAAAATCGATTCCGGGGCCGCCGAAGTACTTGGGGATCTTTTTGGCACTGCTGTTGCTGCTGTGGTTATGCATGAAAAAGATAAAAAGGGTCCGCCTGACCACACATCGGGCACAGCACCGATTTCCACCTCACGATCTAAATATTTGAGGGCAGATGCAGTACAGTACCTGGTAAACGATTCCTCATCTGTTATATAGAGAAGATCTGCGAGCGAGCTGGAATGATCTGTATGATCTACGACACGTTTCCTGGATTGCATTGTACAGAGTTTCGACATCAGGTTATGATCTACAGCAGTAGGATCTAGAGTATACCGTGATCTGTCCGACGTGTGAAAGTTCAAGGGTCTCGACCTCTCTGGTGCTCGTCCGATCACCGAGACTCTCGAATCTCGAGCGAGGCCCCAGCTCCTTGTCGGATGGCCTCCGTTGACCCCATTAACAACGAAAATACCCAAAAACACAATAAAAATAGGTCACCAACGCGGGTGGTCGCTGATCGTGGACAGCACGTGTAAAAGAGCTCAGACAGCCGTCACAGAGCATCGTGCCGGTGGGTAGGCGTTTTCTCCTGCCAGCCGGTATATCGTACATTGGTTACGATAACACATACCCGAGCTATCACACAGCATCACTACTCACTACGGAGTACCGCCGGTACCAGGCTGCTGGTACTTTTCCCTCCTCGTGTGAGGTGTGTGCTGCTACGCTATCCGCACGATCGGTTTCATGAGGACATCGGGCGTAGCATGGATGCGCTCGCCCTACGTGGCGGGAATGACGCAATGAGCGCTGAGGGGGCGCCTCCGAAGGATGCTTTGCAGGGTCGGATGGGTACTGTACATTGTTCGCAGAAGCAGGCAGCCGTTGCTTTGTTTGTGTCGTACCTCGAGGAGAAGGAAGGCTGCGTTCCAATCACGCCTGAGGTCCATTCATCTTGTGGGGATGTCGTCCACCGAACCAAATGGTGAGGCATACTTGGACTTCTGCTATCATCTCTTGTTTGCAAACCAAGGGCAATCCATTATCAACGCCGCGTGAGATTGAGGGTCTCGAGGTGTGAATGGCCGTGCCCTTTGCTCTGCTCTCATGCTTGTATTCGGGGGGTCAAAACTGGGTGTGGTTTGAGAAGGCTGTGGCTCGTTCGCCGCTCCGGGAGTTCATGTTTTCGTAGATTTTTGGGGATTTCTGTTGAGTTTAAGGCGTTACGCATCAGGGAATATCGCCGGTTGATTCGCCCCGAAAATCCAACCTCGCGCCGCACACGCTCTCTGCCCTGCACTCGTCGAGGACGGGACCAAGAAGCCATGCCAGACAAAAAAGTTCAGGATGAGGCGCTAAGAGAGCAGGGCCTTGGAGAAGGAGACATGACATATGTCGCTGGAAGCAAGTGAGGCTCTGCGAAGTTGACTAAGAAACTGAACGTTTTTCAAGTACGAGCGATCATTTTTGCTCTTGGCGTGCTTTGGACCCACTCTCCCGCCCCCCCAACTCCAATGCGAACGAGCTCGACGCTTGGGAGCGACCCGGGAGTACCGTAGTAGGTTGCCCTCGCTTTTGTAGACCTCTACTTGCGTGTGTGCGCGCGCGTCCTTCGATATCTGAAGCTACGGAAAGCAGGAATTATCTCACCCTAGGAGATCAGAACGCACGCGACGAAAACGAATGACACGCTTCGAGGCTCTTCAGCCGAGTAGTTGGGTTAGTTTAGTCGCTCCTTGCTCGCCGCCTGCCTGGTTGCAGCTCCTTCCCTGCCGCCCAACCAACTGCCAAGTGAGCGTGTGAGGCCTCCGGGTTTGATCTCTGCAAATTACAGATAGCTCTCTTCTTGTTGCACGAAGCGACTCATTCTTACGGCTCCTGTTGCGCAGCTTTTGTTGTACGAAGTGTCCGAAAGCATCCTCTCTTTGTTGTTTTTATCCACTTCTGCTGTTGTTGCTGCTGCTGCTGCTGTTGCCGCTGTCGCGTCAATATACTGCGAGCAGGAGGTCGTCTGCGCGGCAGGCTTTCGAGGACTGCCCCCTAATTGAGATCGTACACTTTCATGGTGAGACAGACGGAGACCGAAAATTCGGGACTGCTACGTATATATGTTACCTTGCTTGTTCACTGCTGCTGTTGGCACGGGTGTAACTACTACTCACGCTACATAATGTAGTTCTGATATTGATATTGGTATACCGGCACGATGAGTGCTGCTTCAAGCAGTACCGCTGCTGTTTGTACGTAACGTGCTCTTACACGAGGTTTCCCTTCGGGATGACTTGAATTCCCGGTGGTATCGCAAGCTGAAAAGGGAAAACACAGCAGCAGAAGGCGTTTGTTCCTCGTACCAGCTACTCGTGCGTAGCAACCAAGGCAAGAGGGAAGGACATACAAGAAACTCGTAAAAGCTACCAGGCACTGCTACAGAAAGAGAAATAGCCACCGGGCAAGTATCCGAGCATGCAAAACCGACCAGCCCAAACGAGCTTAGAGTTACTGCTACGTACCAGGTATATGCATCGGAAAACATAAACCCGACCACACGAAGCAACGCGGTCGGTCTGCGCTGTATGCTGTTTGTCTCAATTCTCAAGTCCCAGTGGGGTTAGTTACGCACGAGAGTGTACCGCGCATCACGCAGTATTGCTTGCACGCGTACTGCTGTAGTCGCAGCCTAGTTTTACGCTACGTACGCAACCGTCTACTGTAGACTGTAGACCTTCGAGCAGTTGCTTCGTTTCAAAAGTACACTCCAAGAATACGTGCGCCGGCAGCTTGGTGTCTGTGTGTATGTTTAAACCGTTCTTTCTGTGTACGTGTGGACACCAGTACTCGTCGACCCTTCAGCCTCAATCCTCACAGCAGCAGCAGTAGAACTGCTACTGCTGTAGAGTTCTTCACACGCCAGACAGATCACGATCTATGTACAGATAGATTATCTACTGCAGATTTTCACCTGCAGTTATTATATACCTGGTATTGTGCAGGATATATATTCTACTGCTGTAGTACAAATCCAACCCAGGAGACGCGTACCATAATAGGTCATGCAGATTTTTCGGCTTACACCCGGCAACATGAGCTAGATCATACTTGGATCATACAGATTGTACAGGTCAGGAATCTATCTGCCCTGAGGCATCTAGATCATCAAGGAGGAATCGAAGATCCGCGGTGTGCTTCGCTTCTCCAGTACCCATCGGGTCCTTGTCCCTCTGCCGGACGCGAACTCAATCCATACGTCATGTACAGCAAGTAGTACCCATATGGACGACCGCCCCCCTTAGCCTTAAAGTCCGAATGCTGAAGGCCGAGGTGATTGAGACCCTGCTGTACGGGTGTGTGACGTGGACCCTCAGAGCGGAACACTTTGCCAAGCTTCGAACGGCTCACCACCAAGTCCTGTTGCGAGTCATTGGCTTCCAGCGCCGACCTCGTACTGACCATGCCACCCTCTCGTACGCGAAGGCCCTCAAGATGACACGTTGCGAGAGCATCGAAACGACCATTCGCAAACGGCGGCTCTTCTTTGCGGGGGGCGTGGCACGGCAAAGCAAGGAGCGATTACCCAATCGGGTAATGCTCGGGACGATAGCTGGTGGGGAGAACCCGAGACCAGGCGGACAGTGTAAGACTTGGCATAGATGCATAGTCGAAGACCTTAGGGAGTTCCGAGCCACCGAAGGGTCAACGGAAGTTGCCCCCTTGGTGTTTGGAGTTGAGACCGCGTTGTGGTCCACTGCAGCCAAAAAGGTGGGGAAGTGGTACCGGGGGATCCTTGAAGCAGCCGAACGGTTCATGGTGAGGTGGCACGAGGCTGAGGCTGAGATGAGTAGACAGCGCCGCGCATCCGCCGTGGATGGTGCCCAAAGGAACGGGGGGGGAGGGGGCAACAGGAGAAGTGGCATAAAGCCCGACCGAGTGAATGCGGAGAGGGGGGGGAACAGGAGGGGTAGAAGGGAAACGGCGGTAGACGAAAGTAGGAAGGAGATGGCAGACAGGGTAGCAAGGCACCAAGTCGACTAGGAAGTAGAATATGACCATACTACTAGTGCTACCAACTGGTGCAGCTGGCTCGAACGTGGTCTTCCCTTGTCTTCTCTTTTAGTTTTTTTTTTTTTTTTCTTTCTTGCGCTGACTCTCCGTGATTTTCATTTCATTTTTTCTCTTCCTCTTCCTTTTCTGATTGATAAGCCGTACTCAAGGAGCCGTGTGGCGTGGTTGGAAGACGAACCTGCTCTGCTCGGCTCGTATTGTCTGACGCCAAGGGGCTGGGCATAGTTGACGAACGCAGGGCGGAGACGGCAGTCTGGGTAGCAAGGTACCAGGCGGATTAGCAGGGAGAACCTGGCTATACTACTCGTACCACAAGCTGCTGCCGCCACCTAGAAGGTGCTTTGGGCTTTGGTCTGCCTGTTATTTCCCCTTTGTTATTTTTCCTTGTTACTTTCCCCTTGGTTCTTTGTCTTACTCTGTTCACAAGCAGTGGTGTTTTTTGTTATTTCTTCTTTTTTCCAGCTCGTTCTTTTTCAAGTGTAGGCCACCTCGCCTGCGGGGGGGGGGGCACGACAGATTGTTTCTCTTAGATTTTGCTTTCATTTTTCTTCTTTTTCTTTTTCGACTTGTCTACCTTGTTTTTGTTTTCTCTTTGATTGTTTCTTTTCGTTTCACTATTTCATAGATTGCGTATGTCGTGCCTGTCGTATCTAGTATGATGACATGGCTTTGCATTGCCCACTGCAGTTCACACTGCACACGTGGCAACGTAGTATCTCTGTGGCGTAGCTTTGTGACCACAGAACTTGTATCTCTTCTAGGATGGAAGAATCGGCACGGACACTGGTTGTGCTGGATGTCGACGGGTAGAAAGAACGGTTTAATGTGAAGAACACACACACACACACACACACATATGTAGTGGGCGAGGCGTAGAACATTAGGGCAAGACCCTCTCCTATTTTTCGCTTCCGTCGCTCTTGAGTCGCCCTTAACCCTTTTAGAACCGCAGTCCCGTTTTGGGGACAAACCACTCTAATTTCAAGTAGTTTGCCCCCAAAACGGGACTGCGGTTCTAAAGGGGTCAAGTCAGTCTTGAGTTTCGAGCCGCTTTTGAGCCGCTTTTTCGGTCTCGCTTTTGCGATGCTCTTGTTGAGTGTTTGCGTTGCTTTTTATCGGCTTGTTTTCTTTTTTAGTTATTTTTTAAGTTTTTTTACTACTGTACCAGGTAGTTATTTTTCTTTTCTTTTTTTTTTGGTTTTGAGAGCGTTTCTGAGTCGCTTGTGCCTCATATCGCCTATTTTTTTGCGTCGTTTTGAGCAACTTTTGAGTTGCGTCTTGACTCTATCTTGAGCCGTATTTTTTGCCGATTTTGAGTCTCGCTTTTGCGCCGACTTTTTGCGTCGTTTTCCGGCCGGGGTCTATTCGATAGTACACAGCAACACTGCTTGTACGGCATATGGCATGGCGGCATGACGTGACGTCGAAAAACGGCCAATCGGTCACTATTGTTTGCCCACCAGGTACTTGAACTCGTGCATGACTACCGACCCTCTTGTATGCTTATGAAAGGCCTGCCATAAGGAACTCGGCCTGATATTTAGTGGTGCGGGGAGATATGATACAACAGTGCTGTCGTTTTAATATGTTTTCACCATGTAGTGTATACCCATGGTGATGCGTACGAATTGAAATGATTCTTAGGTTCACGATGACAGCATCCCGCGACCTCCATTACATTTTTTTTATAAAATCGTCCTTATATTTTGTATCAGACTGGGTATATGTGTTCCGACGAAATCCTCGATCTGACAGCTTTAGTGCTTTGTCTTCAAGAATATGTAAAATCCGTAGTACGCACGATCTTCTATGATACACGATTTAAAAAAGAGAGATTCGACGAAACCCTCGCTCTCACAGCAGATTGGGCGTATTTATCAGCACAGACAGCAGTATCGCGTGTTCCCTTTGGCGAAAATAATCAAGTCACATTAAACGTATAGTCTCAAACTAGTCCAATACACCTTGTCCACCTGCCTCGCAAGTAAAATCCGCAGTACGCGCGATCTAATTGTCACATACGGCTTGGAAATAAATATGAGGTTCGACGAAATCCTCGATTGCATAGCAGTATCAATAGTTTTATTTGTTTCATCAGTATCGTGTCCGCTTTTTGCCGGAAAAATGAATGCACATTAATTGGGAGTCACAATTTATTTATTATAACATGTCTCCACTCGTGAGTGGAATTTGGCCCTCGCACGCCCTATTTATTTTTTCTCTTTAATAGATAGACACGTATCCTCATTGGTTAGTGCTGCTCGGTGCTCAGTATTAATAGTAGTGATGAGGATATCCAAATGTATATCTATAAAACATAAAAACCGTAAAACTATAATTGAAATTCACACCGGAAAAATATTTTCACTCGTGACAAGCTATAGGTGCAGCCTGGGAAAAGTATTGTACCTGTTTTCCAAATAGAGATATTAATATTATGAACTATCTTTGAAATCGGCAGCCTCAGATTTTGTCTCCGCGGCACCATATACGAAGTGTATATCCTGTAGGAGGCCATATAAAACCCGCAGTACGCGCGATGTAAGCATTACACAACTCGCAAAGATGTGTTTCGACGAAATCCTCGATCTCACAGCTTTTGTTTTTAATTTTCTGAATGCATAGGACACCCTGTACCTTCGCGTATGATACGATCCCTGCAGGTGATATCGTAAATATCTCGTCTTTTGTTGGTTTCCATGCCAGATTCGAGAGCGTCCCGGTACTCTTCCTGGGGTAACGTTTTCGCAGATTTTGCTGGAGGGCACCACCGCTGCCACCGCCGTTACAGCCCTGATATGACATGATACGCATCGTCGTGTATCTATTAATATATATCCTGCAAAATATGGTGTTCCTTGTGCTGTGTGTATCATACCTGGTCCTGCTGTTTACTCGCGCGTGTACCAGGTTCGTGGTTGCACCTCTAGCCTGTACCAATATGCTGCTACTGCTGTTGTGTACGACTGCTACTGAGTACTGATGATTGTTTTTCCCGCGGGACGGCAGGCACCACGTCAGTCCTTCCTATCTCTACTCCCGCACCATGCCCCGCGAGCGCTTTGCCCTACCTGCACTATATTCTATGAGCCCTGTATCCTACGAGCTACGAGCATTATTGGGATTTCATCTTTTGAGATTAACAGTAGCGGTCGTCTTTGATTTATGTTTCGGTCCGGAGGTGCAATGTAAGGCGTGCTGCTTGGCGGGCATTCAAGACGTACAGCAGTACCTCGTACCCTGGTACGTACACTTATCATTATTATTATGCCTACCATCTGACAATGTGCAGCGTGAGCTTCAGCATTGATCACTCAAAACATTCCTGAAAGAAAGAAATCCGCGGGAACAAAGGAAACCTAGTAGCTTTTATGTCTACTTTCTTCTATGCTTTATCTACGATACTCTTATGTGTTGTCTTTGCTCCCCTCCTACATCTCAATATGTACTCGTCACTTCATATTAAGCCGCATCCAAGCTCCATCCCCACGCCATCGGTTTGAGTATTTTATTGTGTTTAGGTGTTGTTTGTGGATACCTTACCATTCACCATGAGCCATCCGCGATCTGGTATGCTCTTTGTCATGTGTATTGCAAAAGCGCTTAGAGGTATGTACCAGGGACTTGGTATGCTCTGGAAGGCAGACCCGTTAAGGGCTGTGGTAACCAGGGGATACGCTGGGTCGATCTCCGGGTTCATTTCCCGACAAGGGAGCCATTCGGGGGCTTATGAGTGAGAGTAATGTACCTTCGGAAAACCCGGGGATGGACCCGGAATGTCCCCTGACCACCATACAGCGAGATTTAGAGAGAACGGGATCTAAGGAGGCTGTGATGGTCAGGGGATACGCTGGGTCCACCCCGGGTTCGATTCCCGACGAAGGAGCCGACCGAGGCGGCATCAGTGAGAGTCATGCGCACGTGGGGAACCCGGAGATTCACGAAACCCGGGGATAGACCCAGGATGCCCCCTGACTATCACATAGCGAGATGGGCATACAATAAACACGGGGATGGACCCAGGATGTCCCCTGACCACCACACAGCGATCTATATATGGAGAAAACACGGGGATGGACCCGGTATGTTGAGCAAACACAATGAACCAAGAGATCAAGATATGAAAACGTAAGGAGGCATGTTGCTGTTTGCGCCACTTCGCCAACGTTGGCATTGAACGAGTACGCCTGTAGGCTTCCCGCGTCCCCGTCGTCCTGAAGTCTTGACGAGGACCGTTTTTGGTGTTAGACGGGTTCGAAACTCGAAAGCTGCTTCCGATTCGAAATTTAAAAGCTGCTTCCGATTTTGTTCCTTGGGATGTTGAATTGGAAACCGTGCAGGGTGGTACAACGCACTGCTGCCGCTCTGTGGCGTTGGTATTGCTGCGTGCTGGTGCTACTGCTGCAACTGCTACACTGCTACAAATATCACGCTTGATACAGGAATAAGCAGCGTCTTCAAGTCATAATTTCAACCCTTGTGCTCCGCCTGTTAACCCTTTGAGGGCAAATTACAGTCACGCTTTGAGGACATACCCCTCAATTCTTGGGTAGTTTGTCTCCAAAACGGGAATGCAGTACTGAGAGGGTTCACCCCTTCGGAATTGCGCCCCGTGTTTTTGGAGACGAAGTACTTGTTTTTAGTGTGGAATGCGTTTTGCAGTTGGAAAGAGATCAACACGGGAATGTGTAAATGTTCATAAAAAGTATATACAACCATGCCAAATGACATGATTTCGTAGACAAACAGAACACATCTACTGCTGTCGTACTTTGAGTAGAAAGAGTCCATTTCCCAAAAAAAAATCTCCTTTTTTTTTCAAGGCGCGCCCCCGACCCGACCCAACCCGAACCGAACCGAACCGGACCGCTTTTGCCGACTCCGCCGCGGACACCCCCCCTGCCGCCGCTGTGTCTGCCGCGCCGTGCGAAAAACAACAATGACAACAACATCGTACACCATCACCATCAACACCACCAATTTCTACTACTGCTGCTTATTTTACTACTGCTATTACTACTGCTACTACTACTACTACTACTACTACTACTACTACTACCACTACTACTATTACTACTACTACTACTACTACTACTACTACTACTACTACTACTACTTCCTACTACTACTACTACTATTTCTACTACTACTACTACTACTACTACTACTACTACTACTACTACTACTACTACTACTACTACTACTTCTACTGCTGATACTACTACCACTGCTGCTACTACTACTCCTACTGTTACTACTACTACTACTACTACTACTACTACTACTACTACTACTACTACTACTGTTGCTGTACTGCTGCTACTGCTACCGCTTATACTACCTCTACTACTTCTACTGCTACTTCAACTCCGACTCCGCCTACCGCAACTACCGCAACCGCAACAACCCAATCACGAACAGAGTGCTTGCGCGGAGAGCTGCGGTCTCTGCAGGCGAACGTGCAAACCCTCTGCAGGCAGGTGCTCGCCATCCAAGCTCCGACCGTGAAAAACAGTCCCGGCACCACCAGATCAGCAGCAGCGGCAGCGGCGGCGGTATCGGCGGCGGAAGATGATGACTTCGACCACAACGATGACAGCAACAACAACAACAACAACGACAACGAGGAGGGGGGGAGAGAAGAAAAAGACAATGGAGAGAAAGAAGAGGGAACAGAAGACGAGGAGATGGCGTCGTCGATGGGAGGGGACGCCGACGTATCGTCCTCCCCCTCTTCTGCCATGACGACGACCACGACGATTGCGACACCTGCGGCGACGGGGACGGTGGTGGTGCTTCCGCGGGAGCACCTGAAGCTCGAGGTTCAGGTTCAAAGCCAGTTTCAGCTGCTGTGGGCCGTGTTCCAAAGCCACTCAACCGCGGAGGACGAAGTTATCTGGCCCGCCCTCAAGGAGAAGGCCAGGGCCAGCGGTGGTAAGGTGAGGAGTGTGCTCGTTATTTTTTCACGCCAGGATGGAGGCGTTTTTGTGTGTATGTTTGTGTCTTGGTGGTATAGACTGCAGGCGGTGGGGTGGGGCTGGCGGGGGGAGGGGGCGGGAAAACCTTGTGCGCGTTTAGCTGGAGGAGCTTGTCGAGGGAACCCCACCCCACCTCACCGCTCCCCCCCCCATCGCCGCCCCCCTGCCCCCCCCACCCCTTGCCCCTGTTCCCTCCTGCGCCGATCTCTATTCCACCTTTGCGCCACACCGGCCGACCGACGATACAGCTGAAGCTGGTCAACCACGACGATGGCGGCGGGAATCACGGGGCGGTACCGAGGGCAGCGACAACGGTAACAACACCAACAGCAACAGTAGCAGCAGCAACACCAGCAGCAGTAGCAACACCAGCAGCAGCAGCAGCAGCAGCAGCAGCAGCAGGAGCTACGACAGCAACAGCAGCAGCAGGAGCTACGACAGCAACAGCAGCAGCTACAGCAACACTACCAGCAGCAGCAGCTACAACAGCGGCAGCAGCAGCAGCAGCAGCAGCGGCAGCGGCAACAAGCTCACCGTCCCCCGTCCACCTCCCCTGTAATGCCCTCCACGCACCCATCCCCGTGCAGGATCAGCCTCTTGGGGCCAGCCACCGCCTAGACCGCCCTAACAGTACATCCGCGGTTGGTGGGGCTCAGGGCGCAGGCGTGGAGATAGGGCTTTCTTGTCCCAATGGAAACCGCGGCGAGGATGTGGCCGGAGGCGTTCGTGAGGGGGGAGAGGGAGGCGGGGAGGCGAGTGAGGGAGGGTTCGAGGAGACGATGATAGACGAGGCGGAGTACACGGAGGAGCACCACGAGGAGCAGCGGCTGTTCGAGGGCATGCAGGAGCTGCTTACGGTGAGGGGATAGGGGATGAAGGGGGAAGGTTGCAGGGAGGGGGGTGTCCTCGATAGGAGAGACATACTCGATATCGTGCATGGCCGTAGCCGTATGATGCAGGGGGGGGGGGAGGGGGGGGGGGGAGGGGGGGGGGGGCGGGGTACTCATTTGTTGCTTGCCGAGTCATTTTTGACCTATGACCACGCTTCCCTTTCGGTTCGGAGCACCGTTCCTACTCTTAATAGAGACACCTCCAACCATTGGGCGCTCATTGCGTTGTTTCCATATATTACCTAGAAAATGTTCGCGAATCTTATTCCCTTCCTGTCTGGCCGCCTGTGGCCATCGTATATCTCTTAGGATGGCGATCGTTTTCTCGCTGCTGTGTCTTGTATACCAAACTCCTCCACTTGACATCCGTCTATTTTCCTCATCTCCTCTTCTAGCGCATTCCGTTTTTCCTTGTATATATCACATTCTCCTACGATTTAAGTTTATTGCTTTTACCACATGGGCACATCTGTGCATCTACTTCGTCCTCCTCCCGGCTACTGGTATACCTAGTCCTTCTTTCTGGCAGGTGCAGGTCCCCTAGTCGAAATCGCAGGGGAGGGGGGGGGGGTGTACTCGATATCATGCATGGCCGTAGTCGTATGACCATAGACCCTCGCATCCCTATAATGCCGGGACGGAGCACGTCGGGTTTTCACCGACGAGGCAGACATTGCTTGCACCAAGCGCGAAGCGCCGTGAGGTGTCGGGAGGGGGCGGGGGCGGGTGGAAGCAGACTCTCTGTTATTGGAGGTGTGTTTTGCTGAAGTGTTTTCGCTGAGCGGTGTGGAGGCGGCACCGAACCGAGGGAGGGAGGGAGGGAGGGATGGAGGGAGGGAGGGAGGGAGGGAGGGAGGGAGGGACCGGCGAAATGAAGGAGAAAAGGCACGACCAAACACATTTTTTTCTGTACTAGTGCTGTACCAGGTTGTATGTTTTTTTTTTTCCCCTGCGCCTTCGTTGGCGGCGACGCCCACGCCCATGTTGGCGGGGTGGGAACATTTTCGCGATCGCGCTAAGCACCAGGTATCAGCCGCTTGGTACCTGTTATGTGTACGAATGGAGCCACTGTTTGCCGCGCTTTTATCGACTCGACACCCCATCCCCCCCCTCCCCCCCGTTATGTGGTCCATGTGTGCGTGGCTTACGGGAGCAGGGTCTCCGAAGCACGCGGCAGAGCCTACCAGAGCGGAAGCACGTTATGGCTGGCCTCGGAACGAAGACGGACGAGATGTGTAGGCATCTCATGACCCACCTCGACAAGGTAGAGCGACAGAAGCGTTTTTCTCTTTTTTTTTTCTGTTTTCTTCTTCGGTGCTTTGTGTTGGGTTTCTTGTGGTGTTTTGTTGTTGTTCTGGTTTCGGTTTTGCCGTGTGGTGTGGTTGTTTTCGCGTGTCCCCTGCTCTTTCTATCTCTCTGGTGGTGCTCGTTGCCGTTGTTGTCGTATGTCTTGTGCCCTTCTCCCTCTCTCTCACTCGATATGTTGGTGTTGGTTGTTGTTGTCTGTTTGTTTCTTTCTCTCTCGGTATATTGGTATTGGTAAGGGTGCTGATTGTTGTTTTTGTTGTATTTGTCATGCCCTTTCTCTCTTTTCTCTCTCGCTCTACCCCTCCCCCCCCCCCTATTATCTATAGGTTGGGTTAGCGTCGGTTGGCAACGACACTGTAAAACATGCCGCTCACTACGTGAGCTAGACAACCAGGGTACCGATTTTTTTTGTTTCGTTTTTTTGGCGGTCGCCCACACCTGGTCGTCGAGCTATAGATCATTTGAGCGAGGTAAAGAAGCTTTACTCCGCGCAAGGGAACTAATCGTATCACGTAGTGTCCATGGTAAGGCACCCAAGAGGCAGTTACATAGTACTCCCATTGCTGTCTCTGGAAGTGGCTGCACCGGAAATTACATTAGCTCATTGAAGCTGTCATCCATATGCAAGTCCGCCTCGCAAGCGGTTGGTAGTAGGATGCGGCTCACCCTTCATGCGACTCGCCAGACACCTCACGTTTCGCTTCGCGCTTGGTGCAAGCAATGTGTGCCTGGTCGGTGAAAACCCGACATGCTCCGTCCCGGCATTGTAGGGATGCGAGGGTCTATGGTCGTACGACTACGACCATGCATGAGATTGAGTATACATAGAACTACATGCTTAGATCACAACCCCTGAGCGTGCTCGGTTGGTGCATCCCTGGCCTCTCAGAGCTCCCACTTCCAAACCGCCTCCTTGCATTACTTGCCGGACCTTTCCAGTAGTTCTTTGTTTTCTCGGTCATTTCTTCCTTTTTTCTTCTTTCGTTTCGTGTGCGTGCGTGTTCTCCGAGCACGGCATCGCGGGAGGACCCGGCACCGTCGCTTGGGCCGGCGGGTGCTGGCGGGTAGAGGGGGGGTTGCAAGGAGCGCGGTCGCCGCTTTCGTGCCTAGGCGTCGCGTGTGCCTCGAGACACGAGGGGTGCATGAACGGGCTGTGTCTGGCTTCGATTTATGATTGTTGATAGAGTATGTACGAGTTTATAAAGGTCGTTCGGGAGGGCAAGATAATCTTCAAGCAGTGCTTATTTTTGCGACCACGCTGAAGTTGAAAGAGGGAGGTGTGCAGTTTGAACACCAACGTTATCGAGCTGGCGAACGACGGCCACGGTGAGCACCGGGCTTCACGCGGGGTGGGCGACGGGGCTGATTGTGGCAGAGAGTGATAAAAGCTTTACCCGGACCGAATAGGTAGCGCGGTGGTCGCGAGAGGGGCGGGCGGCGTACGAGGCTGAGAGAGAAGCTCTTCTGTGCGATTTGTTTCTTTTCTTTTTTTCGACCGGGTGTAAGGTGTTCCAATCAGGCAGAAAAATATTACACGAGAGGGGACGGGGATTTTTTTTCCTTTCCGAGTTTGCGGTTTCATTTCATTGTTTTTGCTGCTGTGCCGTGCTGTGCTTTCGCTTGCTTCGTACATACAATACAGACATAGAGCATATCGAAAGAAGAAAATAAGTAGACACTAGTACCCTACCTGGGGTATGTACGTACGTACGACATCCGCGACGCGAAGCGTATATGTGGCATCCAAGCTGACGTCGGAGCTGTTTTTTCCTGAAGCATGGCGGCGGGACTCTTGGCATTATCAACTCGCCGGTTTGCAATTACGATCCTTGAAAAAACTATACTCAATCGTGGACCTCTGTTCGCTTCGCATAATTTGATGTACTTTTTTCCTTCCTGAGCGAGCGTAGCGGGCGGCGTAGGCCGCCCGCGGAGCGAAGCGCCTTGTATCTCCTATCGAGCACCCCCCCCCCCCCTCATCGTTCCCTCCCTCCCTCCCTCCCGCTCTATCCCTCCCCCCCTCCGTCTCAGTCACCGGTGTCCGTTGCAAGCGTTACGTACGATTTTTCGCTCTTACTCATTTTCAGTAATTTCTGTTGATCTTGGTGTTGGAGTTCCTGTGTTTACTCCATGTTTTCCTTCGTACCTGATACGATTTAGTTGTATTAATTGGTGTTTTTTTTCGGTTGTTTTTGTATGGCTTTTTTTCTTTAGTGTCTCCCTTGCCGTTGCTAACAACAGGACTGTTTTTCTCCCTTCTTCGTTCGTTCGTTCGCTCGTTCTTTCTCTCATTTTTTTGTTGTTTTTGCTTTCTTGCTGTTCTTTTTTGGTGGGAGTGCTTTGTCGTTTCAATTTTTTCCCCTTTTTTTTTGTTCTCTCTTTCCGTCCTCCCTTGCTATTACTATTTGGAATTTTCTCGTAGGAGGAAGAAAGCGCCCTTCCCCTCATCAAGCACTATTTCACGGGTCAAGAAATGGAGGCCTTGGTGGGAAAGATCATGGGAAAGCGCCCAACCGAGCTCATGCAGGCAAGGGGGTTGATGCAGCTCGCTCGCCCAACATGCGACTCACCGAACAACCTCACGGCGCTTCGCACTAGCTTGGTGTAACCAAGCAATGTCTGCCTGGCCGGTGAACACGCGACGTGGTCCGTGCCGGCATTGTGGAGATGCGAGGGTAGATGGGCATATGGCTACGGCCATGCATGACATGAGTACCTGGTACCCCCCCCGATGGTCTAAGGTCATACGACTACGGCCATGCATGACATGAATTCATATTTGCACGGCCCAATGGACTTCGCAAAAAACGCTGAAACTGCGATTTCGCGTATGTTACCTGGACCTGCCAGAAAGAAGAAAGAGATTTATCAGTAGCCGGGAGGAAGAGGAACTAGGGTAGATGCAAGAGGTGTGCCCGTGTGGCAAAGCCAATAGGGAGTGGAAGCCACATAGCAGTAGAGTGTGAGATGTACAAGTAAGAACAGGATGTGTCAGAAGAAGAAGATGAGGGAGACAAACGAATGTAACTTGGAGGAATTTGACACACTAGATAGCAGTGAGAAAACGATCGCTATCCTAGGAGATAGATGGTGGCCACAGGCGGCGAAACAGGAAGGGGATAAGATTGGCAAAACCAATCTACTGTATGTAACGTTTTGACTGAAACAACGTATTGAGCGCCCCAACTGTCTGTTGGAAGCGCCTCTTTTAGGAGAAGGAACGGTTCTCCGTCTCGAAAAGGATGCGTGGTCAATGGTCAAATGACTAAGGCAAGCAACGAATGAACCCCCCCCCTCCCCCCCCCCCCCCCGCGTGCCTCCGCCCAGACGATCTTGGCGATGATGATCAAGAATCTACCCCCCGAGGAGGTGGTGACGGTGATGGGCTACATGCGACATGCCGTCAAAGACACTTACTTCGAGAAGTGGTTGGCCTCCGGGGGGTTTCAATGGCCGACGGCGTTCGCCGCCACCAACAAGGTGCGCGCCGGCGTGAAAAAAAACCGAACAAGCCTCTTGGTTTCGTTGCTGCTGCAGAAATGATCCCGTGGTCACTCCAAGCGGTTAGTGTTGATGTCTGAAACGTCGGCGCAGTTGAGTGACAGCAGTCGGAAAAAGGCAGCAAAGCCCCTTTTTGCTGTCGTGAACAGTGGTGAACTGCAAGCAGGAAAACCACAGTAATTCCGAGCGGTTTGTACCGCAAAGGGGTTGTCTACTCCTTTCCTTTTTAGGAGTGCAGTCCCGTTTTGGGCGCGCACCACTTGGAGTGTAAGTAGGCTGTCCCCCGAACGGGACTGCTGTACTTGAAGGGTCGTGGCCTTTTTTTTGGTGGTAATGGTAGTTGTGTGGGTAGTGGTGGGTGGAGAGGGAAGTGGTGATGGTGGCAGTGGGTGGGGGGGGGGGGGGGGAGGGCGGGTGGTGGTGGTGGTGGTGGTGAGCGAGGGGGTGAGGACGGGGGTGGAGGGGGCAGTTATGGTTTTGGTGGTACACCAACAGCATTAACAACGTCAGGAACAGCAACATCAACGTTACACCGGCCGACCGTCCCTCCCTCCCTCCCTCCCTCCGTTCCCCCCTCCCCCCCCCCCCCCCCCCCCTCCCCCCCCCCTCCCTTTCTCCCTCCTTTGACAGCTGAAGCACGGCGTCAATGGCGGCAACGGCGGCCGCGGCAACGGCAACGATAAGGGAGTTCCACTCACCGCAAGGGGAGGCGTTCACCCTTCTTCACATTCTTCACCACCACCACTACCGCTGCCACCACTGTGGACTAACCAATCCATCGGTGCCGCAGCTTTCGGGGTCTCTCCCTCCTCCTCCCACCCGTTTCACGCCTACAAAGCCCATGCAAACCCTGCGGAAGCAGCAGGAGGAGAAGGATTCGATAGGCGGGGCGGAGGCGGAAAGCGGGCGGGGGGGTTCATGGGGGTATCGGACGGTGGAGACGTTGTAGCGCGGGGGGGCGTCGATGCAGGGTGCCCTCTCGATCGGGAATTCGGCGGCTTGAGTCTCGGGAGACGGTGAGACGGCCGCGAGCTGGAGGCCGAGGACAGGAGGGGGGGGGCGAGGGGGCAGCTCTGCTTGTTTGCCTGTTTTGTTTATGCGTGTTTTTTTCTTTGCCCGTCTGCTTGAATGTTTGCTTCCCTTGTTTTTGCTTGGTTGCTTTGCTTGTTTGCTTTATTTGTCTGCTTGAGTGTTTGCTTTGCCTTGGCTTGCTTTGCGTGCTCGTTTGCTTGATTGTTTACTTTGCTTGCTTGTTTGCTTTGCTTGCTCGCTTGCTTTGAGTGTTTGCTTTGCGTGTTTGCTTGCTTGCCTGCTTGCCTGCTTGCTTGCCTGCTTGCTTGCTTGCTTGCTTGCTTGCTTGCTTGCTTGCTTGCTTGCTTGCTTGCTTGCTTGCCTGCTTGCTTGCTTTTGTGGGTGTGTTTGTGTTTGTCTGTGTTTGCGTGCCTTCTCGACGTTACCCGCTGCTTTCTATGTTCGCGATATGCGCAGTGTATGATCGCAATGTTTCCGCGACGGTGGTGGTGGTGGTGGTGACCGTGATGGTGATCATAATCGTGGTGATATTTTTCTCGTCCCCTACCCACCGCCCTCATTCCCACCCTCGTTTCACCGTCTGTGTTTCCCTCAATATCTCCCTCCATGTTAGGGACTTGCGGTTTTCCGGAGCCGCGGTTCCTCTTCCCGGATGCGGTGGTGGTGGTCACGGTGGCTATAGTCCCCACGCCGTGGACGGGGACGGCGGGGAGGAATCGAAGCGGAGGGTCGGCAGCGGCAACGGCGGGGGTAGTGGTGCTTGCGGCGGCGGTGATGGTGACGGTGGCGGTGGCGGTGGCGTGGCCTCGAGACGGGAGAACGGCGACGGCTGCGGCGGCGACAGCTGCAGCGGCAACAGCTGCGGTGGCGGTAGCGGTGGCGATGGCGTTGGTCTTGGCGGGGGCGGCGGTAGCAGTAGCGGCAGCAAGTGAGTTGTGACATTACAGCAGTAGGTTGTTTTGTTTTCGTTTTGTTTTTGTCTTTTATTTTTTTGTTTCTTGCCTGTTTTTTGCGTTGCTGTCTGTTTTCTTCTTTTTTTTGTCATGTCGTTATTATTTTTTTCATGCTCTCTGTTGTGTGTGAGTTTTTTTGTCGTTTTCCGCTGTTTCCGTTTTTTCCCCTTTTTTTCTGTCTTGCCTGCTTTTTGTCTGTTTTTTTTTTGTCTTTTTTCCGTTTTTGTTTTTGTCTGTTTTAGTGTCTGTTTTTTTCTAGTCGGGTTTTTCTTGTCGTTTTTTTTGTTGCCTTGATTCTTCTTTTGGATTTCATCATTTTTTTGTCTCGCTTTTTTGTGTCGGACTGCAGGCGGTAAAGTATGTAGGTGAAAGGTGTCCGAGGGGGGAGAGGTCGGGGTTTTTTTTGTTTCGCTTTTTTGTGTCGGACCGCAGGCGGTAAAGTATGTAGGTGAAAGGGGGAGAGGTCGGGGTCGGAATCGTGGTTTTGATATGAATAATTTGTTGTTAGGTTAGGTTAGGTTAGGTTCGGTTACTGTGTTTTGTGTTTCTGGTGAGAATATTGTACGTTGGTGCCATATAGTTTTTTTTTTTTTGTCCTGTTTTTTGTTTTTGCCTCCCGAGAGTGAAATGCCGTTTTTTTTGCTTTTTTTCTGCGCCGAAAGAGTGTGACCAACGCTGTCGAAGTTAGGGCGCAAGCGGGCGATAGAAGGGCGCTCCACTGGGAGAGAAAAGTAGCGTTACTTTCTTTTATGGCATGTCATCGCTGCCGGTTCCCGCTGAGGTAACTTCGGACTCTTTCCGTGCGTTGGTACGTGATTGTTTTTGTTCGATTCGATTCGAATTGATAGCGTTGCTTTCTTTTATGGCATGTCATCGCTGCCGGTTCCCGCTGAGGTTAACTTCCGACTCTTTCCGTGCGTTGGTACGTCATTGTTTTTGTTCGATTCGATTCGAATTGATTTGATGTGCCTCCTTCGATTCGATTCGATTCGGCTCGGCTCGGCCTCGATTCAGTTCGAATCGCTCTGGTGAAATTCGAATCGTTTTTCATGCTCGTTTCGATTGGATTCGATGACTGGTGTTACACCGCTGTTGGTCTGCGTCTCTGATTCCACCACGCGTTCTCCAATCCCTTTTAGGACCGCACTCCCGTTTTGAACACAACTTACTCGGAATTTGAGTTGAATGGATATGTCTGTGCACTGCAGTACCAGGTACTAAAAAGGATTAAAATTATTTCGTTTTGTTTTGTTGTCGTCGTTTTACCCCTCCGGTCCCCGGTGGTGGGTTGGTAAAAAATATGGTAGAGTTTCAAGGCTCAACACGCTTCCACAGTCGGCCGTGTCGTGTGTCAATTTTAGCTCGGTTGGTTGTTACAGCCCTCGGTTGGTTGATAGAGCCGTATGGCAGCACGAGGACGTCAAACCCCTGCTTCTCCCACCTAAATATCAGGTGCGCTGGGGGAGGGTACCTCTCCGGGTAGTCAATGGAACCATCCCCTCCCTCCCCCCCCCCCCCCTCCGTTCCCTCCCTCCCTCTCATCCTCCCTCCCTCCCCTCCCCACCCGACCTCTTCTCAAATCCACCAACCTTCCCCAGGTGCGGCGTGTGCAGCTACATCGGCCGTTGTCCCGCCAGCGAGCCGCTGTCCCAAGAGGAGTTTGAGTCAGCCGTGAGGGTAAGGGAGTAAAATGTACCCCCCCCCCCCTGCATATCTACCCCCCCCCCCCCCCCCCACTCTCCTTCTCCTTTCCGTTTATCGTTCTCCGTCCCCCTCTAATTTTCTACCTCACCCCCCCCTCCCCCCCCCCCCCCCCCCCCCCCCCGCCGCTCCGTCTCGAAAGGGGTGTGTGGTCAATGGTCAAATGACTAAGGCAAGCAACAAATGAGTACGCCTCCCCTTCCCCCCCCCCCCCCCCCACTCCCTTGCCTTCGCTGTTGTTGTTGATGTTATTGGTTCTGGGGCGCTGTCTTTCGTTTCATAGGTTGACGCCCGTACGGAAGCTTTTCGTTTTGTCGGGGTCCGGGGAAAATAATCAGCGCGAGTACGTACGAACGTCAGAGTTGGGGCGCCGAGACCTATTTGTATAACCCTTTTAGGACTATTACGGGGGGCCATATTAAATAGGACCTACGGTACACACAAGAACCTATATATTTCGATATTTTTACTATTACGGGGGGCCATAGTTAACAGGACCAAATATTGTTAGTAAAAATGGTTAAACAGATAGGTTTTTATTTATACCATAGGTCCTGTTAACTATGGTCCCCCGTAGTAACAATATGTGGTCCTATTTACTGTGGTCCCCCGTAATAGTGGCAGTCCCGTTTTGTGGACAAACTAGTAGTTGCCAATCTGTCCCTATATATGTAAGGGCCGTTTTGATTGAATATGAATGTAGATACTGTTCCTCACATGTAGGGAGTGGTAAGAGTTTGAGTGGTTTGTCCCCAAAACGGGACTGCAGTCAGTCCTACAAGGGTTATAAAACCGGAAACCGCGATCCGGTTTTCGGCTATCGGAATCGGACTTTTTCAATGCGGTTTATTCGGTTGTTGAAAAATAACCGTAACCTGATCGGTTATTTCCGGTTGTCTATTGCGTACCCCATCCCCTACCCTATACAACGCATCTGTGTACGTATGGAAGCCCCTTTAGTATTGCTAGGACACCTACTGTACTAACGTGGTGTGAGAACAAAAACCATATCATATACCAGTAGTATCGATAGTCGGAATTAGGAAAATCAGGCTGAGATTTACTTTATTGCACAGGGGTGAAATAGGAAGACCGAGAGCGGTTTATGAGAAAGTCAGGCTGAGATTTAGCGAAGAAAAATATATGCCGGGGGGCGCTACACTGGAGTTTGTGTAGATGCAGATGCACCCTTTCTGAAATAAGATCTTCAGCCTGGGCCTCAGGATTTTGGCTTTCGTTTCTGTTCCAGCCTTGTATGTGCAATGACCGGCCCAAGAACCGATTCTCTGAATGTCTCGGTTTCGGTTAATCCTCCTATTATGACCGAAAACCGAAAGACGAAATTCGGTCGGTTGTCAGATCACCGACCGATGCCATAAAGTGGTGCGTGTTTTGATACGCTCAAACCCGTGTATACGCTCCAACGTTCGCGAATCCAACGTGCCGATCCCCCCAAGAGCTCCTGTCTTGACGTTGGGCGGAGTTTTAGTAAATATCCCCGTGGGAAAGAATGCCTCCATATATACTGGAAACGAGGTCGCTGGCCTGGACCTGCTGGGTCCGGTGGGGAAATCGGTAAACTTCAAGCCTTGAAACCGACCGGAAAGCCCCATCTATTCGAAGGTGGTAAAGGAGGCTGTTGTCCGCACCTCTTCGTCCGGGGGCAAACACCGTGCCCGGGCGGAGGCAGAGCCTGTGAGGGGAGAAGGGAAGCGCCGCAAGGCTGCGGGGCGCAACGACGTACGTGATGCCCCGAGATTGCTTCGTTCGGAGAGGGCTGAGAAGGGAAGCTGAGGAGCAGCGGGTGCTTGCCGACCTGGTAGACGGGCTGGGGCTGTCTTTTGGGGACGAAGACAGACTGGGTTTTGAGGATAAGTGTCAAGTCGGCACGTACCCGCTGTTCCTCGGCTTCCCTTCTCAGCCTCCTCTCCGAACGAAGGAATCTCGGGGTATCACGCACTCCCGTTGCGCCCCGCAGCCTTGCGGCGCTTCCCTTTTCCCCTCACAGGCTCTGCCTCTGCTCTGGCACGGTCTTTGCCCTCGGCGAAAGGGTGCGGGTAACAGCCTTCTCTGCCACCTGTTGATAGGTGGGGCTTTCCGGCCGGTTTTAAGGCTTGAGGTTTACCGATCCCCCCACCGCCGGACCCAGCAGGTCCAGGTCAGCGACCTCGAGGTCAGAACCCCCCTCCCGCTAGGAACCATCTGCGGGTTCAGCGCTTTCAGCACTGTGCACGTTCGCCGAGGTCGGGCCCTCCTGTCTGCTCAGGCCACCCCCTCGCCTCGGCGAGCACTTCTGCGACCCCACTCTGCATGAGCTTGGGGTTGGGGGGTGCTGGAAAACTGACTTGCTTTTCGCGAGAGTGCCCCCCCCCCCCCGCCCCCCGCCCCCCTCCCCCCCCTGGTCGGATACAGAGGCGTCGCCTTTCGCTGCTTTGCTGGGGGCTGTTTTTGTAGCCACCCCCACTGTAACGGGGGGCCGTAGTAAATAGGACAAAATATTGTCGGTAAGAATAGCGAAATATGTAGGTTTTTGTGTTGTACCGTAGGTCCTATTTAATATGGCCCCCCGTACTATTAATAGCGCTATTCTTGGTTGTGTCCTCACCGCTGCTCGTGGCCCCCTCGCTCCGGTGGCGGGCTGAACTGAACGCCTGGGTGGAGTTACCGGGTTTTTTGTTCCCGCTTGTTTCCGCCTGTAGTGGGGCTTTCCTTCGGTCACCGCGCTCTGACTTTGGACGACATGTTCTCGTTACCCAATTGCTGTCGGACGCAAAAGATCCGCCTTGTCTTGGTCACGACGACGCCGCTATCGTAGGAGACGCTTTCCGGCGGCCTTCCTCACGAGAGACTGGAGGGGGCGGCCTTCTGAGTTTAGTTGATGAGTCAGGTAGACGGGAGGCAGTGGTCCGGGTCGAGGATTCAGGAAGAAAGGAGAAGGTTTCGTTTATTTTAACCCCGGCTTGACGAAAAGGAGAAGCCCATGCGCGGAACAGACGAGGCATTCGTATAGCCAAACTCATCGGTCTACCGATCTGAATCCGCTCCTGCGGCAGTATGTGTTACCCCGATGTACAGCAAGAGCCAGTCAAGTCAGTCACTGACGTTCATCGTTCATCCAAGCAAAGCTACTGTACTCGCATTCTCCCTGTTCAGCTGTCGATCGGTGATCTCCAGGTTTGCAACACAGATGCTGCAACTCTGTCCTTCGAACTCGTACTCGGCTAGTCTCCAACGAGTCGGATCGACTGTCTGTCTATTAGCACCGTTCTCTATTGTACTATTACGGGCGACCATAGTAGATAGGACCAAATATTGTTAGTGTCAGTAAAATAACGAAATATAAAGGTTTTTGTGCTTACCGTGGGTCCTATTTACTTTTTTTTTTTTTAAATATCGC